>CM076580.1:158414037-158563306 GCA_034641835.2 Pinus albicaulis
TTTCATAACAGGAAAGATAGAGATCGAGAAATTTAATGGTCAGATTTTTGAGATGTGGAAGCTCGAGATGGAGGATCTGTTGGTGGATAAATATCAATGGATCGTGGTGGATCCAGCTACTAATCCAACGACAATGTGAGATGAAGAATGGGAGAAGTTAGATCGAAAGGAGAAGATCACAATACAGTTGTGTATCTCAGAGTTGGTATCGTTGAATATATCTGGGGAAGCTATGTCGAAGACTTTGTGTGTCAAGTTAGGGACTTTGTACCAATCTAAGTCTGTGGTGAATAAATTTTTCTTGCGGAAAAATATGTATAACTTGAGGATGAATGATGGAGACTCGGTGAGAGAGCATATGAACGCCTTCAATACTGTGGTAAGTTAGTTTTCATCTGTTGATATTAAAATCTCAGATGAATATAAGTGCGTCGGGTTTTTGTGTTCTCTACCAGATTGGTGCGATAGTATGGTTATTGCAATAGGTAGCAATACAACTATGTAATATCCGAAAATAGGAAAAGACAGTAATACATAACACAATAGCTAGAAACTACAATAATGTGGAAATAAAATAAATACACCATAAAAATAGATAGAACAACTGAGTCATTTTATTAACCAGGAGGTGAAATACAAGTACAAAAGTGCTAAAAAATAGCAACACTCAAACTGACATAAATAGCTAGAGTGACCCTTAAGTCCTCTCACTGAGAACACTGCGTAACTGATCCTCTGGTGCAGTCCATATTGTGCTATCCCTACTGGAAATATAAATATTGGCTGAAAAGGGATGCATAGATAAGGCTGTTATAGAGCTCATGAATTGTCAAAATTTTGAATCTAGACTCTATGATGAAAAACCATAATAACCCAGAAAGGATTTCAGGATTGGCTCACCTCAGAAAATCACCCTCCTAGGGCTTGCTATAGAAATCTATGGCATGAGATAAAGATAAAGTAGTTTCAATAACACTCAATAAAATCAATTCTTGAAGGTCTCTCCCCTTCCCCTGATTCCCAAGCTAGAAGCTTGAGATCTAGCTCCTGCTTCCTCCTCTCAAGTTGCAGTTGCTAAAATTCACAACTGCTGGAAGTGACTGCACTATCAAGAGGGTTGAAGCTATAGCCTGCTTCTAGATGAAGAAATACTGCTCACAACTAACATAAATGACCTCACCAAAGTGAGGGGATGATCCCTCACATGATTCCAAGCTGAAAAACCTGGAACTTCCTTCCTCCTCTGACCCTACACTGTTGGAATGCGTAATTCCTACAGGAGCTACTGCTGCATGGAGGTGTAGAATGATGGCATGATGCCATATTTATAAATGATGCTCTCAAAATAATGAAATGGATGCATAAGTTTAAGGGTTTATCCCTAGCAGGAAGGGTTGATCCCTCTACAAGTTCCTCCTCTTAAATCCTAAGGCAGGAATGTGTAATTCCTGAAGCTATAAGTGCTGAAGAGAGGGGTTGACTGTGGAACAATTTTCGAATGATGAATGGATGCTCAAAGAAACCTTTCCAGAGTAGGCACTCGAATGTCTCCATGGATAAGGGTGGGATATCCACTCGAAGACACATGCGTGCTTATCAACATAACAAACTTAGCTAAACAACTGAAGCATGCAAAGAAATGTTGAAACAAAAATACAATATCAAAATCTAGAATGCCTTCTATGGCTTCCCTCACCTTCATTTTTTTCTTGTGAGCCTTCCCTAGCCTTCGCCCACCTCATTATTGTGCTACACATGTGGCCAGTAGCCTCCATGAAGAATCCACTGTCCTCCATGATTTCCATCATCTTTGCATTTACTCTTGACTCACTCCACCACATGCGCATTTAATGCACCACTTCCTCCATCACCATTATTTCTCCATGATCTTGCTGTTATTCTTCCACTATCTTCATCATCTTCCTCATTATTTCTCTATAATATCCACTCTTCCTTCATCAATAAGCTTCTCTATTGCTCCATAATTCTGATACACTACATAGCTAACCCAAATTCACACAACATAAGTGGATTTTATTCATCCATTGGGTTTATGGGTCCGTCCACCCCTTTATTTACTTAACTAATTAAGAAAAGTAGGAACTCTAATATTCCAATTAACTGATGGAAAATTTGGAATATTACAAACTACCTTGAATTTGGATGAAATTGTCTCGTCCTTGATATCGTAGGAAATGAGATGGAGATATGTGGAGGGCCAGAATGGAGATGCCTTATATGTATGAGGAAGGTCCCAGAAGAGATTTTTTTTTTTTTTTGAGTGGGAGATCTAATTCTAGAGGGAGATCTAAATATCTAAGAACACATTTAAAGGTGTGATGGAAATGAGGAAAGGAAAGGCACTATAAAAAGGACTACATATCTAAAGCTCCTAAGAAAGGAAAGGGATACGATGATTCTCCTTGGCTTCTTCTTCAAATACACATGTAGATCACCGGGCATGGTTGATTGACTCAGGTCCATCCTTTCACTTCACTCCCCATAGGGAGTGTTTTTGCGAGTATGAGAAGTATGATGGTGGTGATGTCTTCTTAGGAGATGATAGGAAGGCTAGAATCATCGGATGTGGAAAATTCAACCTGAAGCTGCAAGGTGGAAGGATTTGAAAACTTCCTGGTGTTCTGCATATTCTTTCATTAGGCAGAAATCAAAATTCTGTAAGAAAGATGGATGATGCAGGTGTAAAACAATGTTAACACTGTTACCGATGAAATAGGTAACTGCACTGGTACTTGCTTTTTGAGGTAGCAAGAAAAACACCCGATTTTGAAAAAGTGGTGATGCAGAATCACAAAAAAATATTTGGAGCATGTTTTTGGCACTGTAAGTTTTTTTTATTTTGTTTTATTTTGTTTTATTTTTTTATGTGATGTTTTTTATGTCGATTTTGAATAGTGGTGGTGTATCATCACCAACGTTTTTTTATAGGATTTATTTTGACACTATATATTTTCTAATGTCTTCTTCTTCCGTGAGATGTTTATTTTTAAGTGCATTTATGTACTCGTGTTTTAAAAATAAAAAATTATATTTTTTTTAAATAAAAACTTGTAATGATATCTTCACTTTTTCACATAGATAAAAGATGGAAAAAGGGTGAATATTATAAAGTTTATATTTTCTACATGTTTATGTATTGTTAAATAATTTTTCAATGCACATCAAATAATTGTCGCTAAAAAGCCAATATTTTGAACCATATGACAAAAAAATACAAATTTTCAATATAAATAGAATGCAAAAAATACACATTTAGAGACTTTTTGTTGAAAAAAACATGTTAAATAAACTAATTTTTTGGGAGAATTTTAACAAAAAAATTTAAGAAAATAACATTTTTATTGAATTTTATGTCAAAACATAATAGCAATCACATGTTTTTTGCAAAAAATAAGGGTTTTTCTCATTAAATATCAAAGTCTAAACATTACAAGTAAAACTGATTAATAAATCTCAAAAATGAGCTTTGTTTGCAAACATAACTTAAACATCATCAACAATATCAACTAATACATCTTTAACATCATCTAGAATAGCATTGATGGCTTCTTCCGCAACATTTTCTTCCTCATTTTGATCATTTTTGTCTTCTAATGGATCTTTCATGTCTACAAATCTTCCAAAGTGTCCCTTCCCAATCATTCCATATAATGGTGGTTGAGGTTCCATTGCTTTTTTTGCCACATGTGATTCATTAAAATCTCCTTTCCTCAAACCAACTTCTTGCTTCACATCTGGAAGGAATTGAAGAGTGTTAATTCTTTGTTGAATAAATTTTCATTGAGCTAGGTCTTTCTCAATGGAAATGCAATTTCTTCTTTTTAGTAGGCAACATTCTAGTGTTGTACCTAATCATCAAGCATAGAAGAAATAAGTAAGAAAATTAGTATGAAGACATAAAAAGTAAAAAATAAAATATTTAAATTTAAATTTGTATAATAAAACTTACCCGAACCTGAGAATAAATCCAAAACCCATTCTCCTTCATTTGAACATAGATATATAAGATATTTAATCAATGTTTGTGGTTTTTGATAAATGTTAACTATATCTCCTTGTGCATATTTATCCTCATATGTTAGTTTTCTTACAACTGCATCATGAACCAATACTTGACTATAACTCTTCCCATCTACTCGATTCATAAGAATATGCTTATAGCTATCCTCTTTTGTCCAACATTCAACATGTATGAACTCATAATCATTTATAATAGGCTGATCTTCGGAAGAAACAATATTTGACTTATGCCTGTAACATAACATAGTAAAAGTTCAATTAAATTTTACATGAAAATGTTTTTTTAGGAGTAATAAAACATACAATTTCAAAGTCTTACCATGTAAGTTGCATCCTTGAGTTTGCTTTACCCTTGAAGCTTGTTAATAACATTGGAAACTATGTGTCTTAATGAAATGTCACAAATCATCAAATTGGTGATGTTGTCACTTCTTGAAAACCCGTAACCACTTCACTAAAAGCTTGATAAGTATATGGTTCTCTATCATATTCAATGTCTGGGAAATTGAAACCATGAGGAATATCTGCAATAACTAGGCCATATTCCCTTTTAGGTATTAGTGATGCAATGTCTTCACAGTCACCTTGTATTATTTGATATTAGATACTGTCGAGCCCATTCCAAATGTAATGATTAAGAGTAGGATCAAGTTCAACGTTCATAAGATGCTTCTTTCTCATGTTTTCCACCTTAATTTTTTCAATAAAGCTTTTGAAAGTATCTGGTACTCCATTTGCATCCTTCTTCGACATCTTTAATGACACACACACACACACACACACACACACACACATATAGTTTAAATATGAATAAAATGAATGTATAAATCAACATACCTTATTGAATGCAATATAAAAATCTTTTAGTGTTGATGTAGAACTTGCTTCTAGGTAGTTGCGTACAACATCATCCCAACTGTCTTCATTCAACATTTTAACCATGTGTTCTTGTATTTTCATAAAAAAATTCTGACTGAATAAATCAAGTTAAAACCGTTAATATAGTGACATGTATAACAAATTCTACCAACATCATTATGTTTTATTTAAAAGAAAATTATAATGAAAGAAAAATAAGAAATAATTCAAGAAACTCACTTTTGAAATTTTGCACACATTTCTTCCATTGATAATTCACCCTACTTCACATGGGCTAGTACTGATTTGACTAGTTTATCATCCTTCACACCTTGCATTGTTCTCCAAGGTGTGATAGTCATATCCTCTGGAAGCTGCTTCATTTCAGGACCCGTCTTACTGTTGGTACATATTATGGGTTTACTCTTTTTAACCTTCTAATTTTTTATGGAAATATTCTCCCACCGATCAAAAATCTCATCAATCAAATCCCATATCTCCCCAGTTCTAAATGCCAACTGAAAAATGTTATCCATGCCTCTGAATAAATTTGTATTCAATTTTCCATCTTTTGCTTTTTTTTCATCAATTTGATAACCTGTTTCCATTAAACATTCCTTCCGAAATGTTACACTAACTTGTGTCTTATCCCCACCACATTTTTCTATGAATTCATTATGAATAAATCTGACCCTTTGGATGAAATTCATTTTCATTCTGTACTCATTATCTGCATTATGATCCCATGCCAATAAATTTGATTCTATTTATGTTAAGTCAGCGTAAATGATGCATTTCATTGTTTGAAAAAGATAGTTATTGGGATATTCTGCAATCAATTGTCTCTTAGCCTCTATCGAATGGTTCCCTCCAATTACATAATATTTATAATCAAAAAATTTTGTCTTGTCAAATTCTTGTTTGTTGGGAACCTGACATGGATCGACAAGAACCACATAATCCACCACATGCGCATATGGATTGAACTTGAACAATGTTTTCAGATTATGTACATGTAGGTGATGGGACTTTCTAATTTGATATTGAGATTGTCCTTCATCTGGGCTATAAAATTGGTTAACATTAAGCTCAAATGTTTGGCCACCAAGAATTAATTTATTCTTCCTCAACTCATATCGAATAGAATTTTGTTTTGTTTTAATAATGCCATCCTCTAACTCAACACCTGGTGTTATGATTTCTCTGCTTCCGTGAGAGCTTTCAGTTTGTTCTTCACTGCTGCTCACGACCTTTACAGGTTCACCAATATTTGATTTCCTAGTCTTATTGGATAACATATCAGTTTTTTTATAAACAAGCTCTCCTTCATGAGGTAAAAGAGAGACATCTTTGGCGATTTTTCTTTTTGGTGTCTGATATGTTTTCTCCTTTTGCACAACAGTTCTAATCTCCTCATCACTAATTCTATCATAATTTTCTGTTTCATGTTCGACACCTTCAAAAGAAACATGTTTAAGTTTACTAGATTGACCCACCTTAGTGACTCTTGGTTGATCCCCTCTTTGTACTATTGCAGTGTCACGAGCTATTGATCTTTGCTTCAATATCCTTTCCTCTGCTTTGTTTATGTGGAAAGTGTTGATCACATTCATAACATTTGGCTCCAACATATAAATACCTTCAAACATGTTCGAAAGACTCGGAACAAAATCCTATGAAACAAAATAAAACATGTCAATGATCAATAATTTATAAAAAATTGAATCATCCTTACAATAATGCATAGCAGAAATAAAAATAAGCATACTTACAATGTTATTTGGAATGTTTCTTGATATTTCTTCAGAAAATTTTGAAGATATTTCATCTGTGTCATACTTGATGATTGATAGACGATATCTAACCTTCTCACATTTATTAGCCTTCCTTGCAAGAACATAAATAGTGTTTGTATTTGGGACCATACATATGTCTCGTACTCTGCCAATCACATCATATGGAAAATTTAACTGAATCATACCACAAATCAGATAGATGTGTATATCAGCCTCCTTTTCACTGTCTTCAAGATACCATGAGAAATTAGTTTTATCTATTTCCTCGGCATTCTTCCAATCAGAAATAAGCTTTAATGGACCCGGTGCCCCACTTTCTTGAATTTTATTAGTGTGTGCAACAATGTCCTTATTGCCTCCAATAATGTCCATACTGCATCCAACTACAACTTTAGATTTGGGAGTTGTATCCATAGTGCATCGAGCTGCAACTTTAGATTTGTGAGTTGTTGCCCTAGGTGCAGAAATATTCACAGAAATATTTTTTGATGCCATTTTCCTGATAAAAATAAATATATATATTAGTTAATGATAAAACAATGCCGATAAAATAAATTTAGAAAACAAAATTTATTTCTAAAAATAATAAATTGAAATTAAAGCAGTAAAATTAACTATAGAAAATTCTCATTTAAAAACAAAATATTATAAATCATATGTATATATATCTATCTAATATGTTTTGAATACATTTTATAAAAAAAATAAAAATGTGTTTTAAATTGTATAGAACAATTTTTAAAAAATAAACTATTATTTTCAAACTTCAATTTTTGTTTAATATTTAAAAAAAAAATCCAAAAAAATTACTAACTATTTATAACAAATGTTAAAATTAAATTTTTTTTAAGGTAATGATTTTATTAAAAAAACAAAATAATATTAATTTTTTGCTTTAATTTTAATTATGTTTACTTATTAAATTTACACTTAATAAATAATATTTTAAAATTTTAACTATATTGAATAAAAATAAAACATATATGTTAAAATTAAAATTTTAATTAAAAACTTATAATCTTTTAATATATTATAAAATTATAAAATTTTATTTTACATTACATAGCAATTAAATAAAAATAAACAAAATAAAATAAAACAAAAATTTATTTTACTTTACATAGCAATTAAATAGCAATTAAATAAAAATTTATAAACTTAAAATTACAAAAATTTAATATAAAAATTTATAAATTTATATAATCTTTTAATATATTTTAAAATTACAAAATTTTATTTTACATTACATAGTAATTAAATAAAAATAAACAAAATAAAATAAAAGCAATTAAACAAAATAAAAATTTTATAACGTTTTTTAATACTTAAATTTAAAAAATAATAATAAAAATAAAAATAAATAAAACTATTTAAATTTTAAAAACATATATAATATATTCAATTAAAAAAAAATATATATATATTTACATATTACATAAACAAAATATAAAAACAATATATATTTTTTTTAAATAATTTTTTGTTTTAATTTTTTTTTTAATTTTTTAATTTTTTTTCTATTTATATATAATAAAAAAATACAATGCGTGCTCACTTAAATTTTTCTTTTAGTTTTAAAAATTAATTATTATAATATTTAAAAAAAATTATTTAATAAAACAAAAAATATTTAATTAAAAAAAAAATTGAAAATAAATTTTTAATATATAACAATTCAATCGCTTGGTTGTTTTAAAACATTATTTAATTAAAAAAACAATTTTTATATAACAATACAATTATTTTTTTTTTCAAACATTATTTAATTAGAAAATAAACTTGTTTTAATATAACAATACACAATATATATATATATATATATATATATATATATATAGATGTATATGTATATGTATATGTATATATATATATATATATATGTATATGTATATGTATATGTATATGTATATGTATATGTATATGTATATGTATATGTATATGTATATGTATATGTATATGTATATGTATATATATATATATATATATATAAACAATTCTTTATATAACAATACAATTGTATTTTTTAAACATTATTTAATTAAAAATAATAATTGTTTTAATATATATATATATATAAACAATTCTTTATAGAACAATAAAATTGTTTAATTTTTTAAAAAAGTTACTTAATTTAAAAAAAAAAAAAAAATTCTTTACATAACAATACAATAAATTAAAAAATAACTATATAACAATACAATTAAAAAAATTAAAAAATATAATATATAACAAAACAATAAAAAAAAATTAAGATTTAAAATTAAAAACAATAAAAATAAGATTTAAAATTAAAAAAAAAATAAAAATAGAATATAAAATTAAAAAACCTCAAATAAAAAAAAAAAAAAAAACAATTTAAATAATGAAACCACTAATATATTTATGATAAAAAAAAGAAAATAAAAATATAATAATATAACTTATTTTTTTATGTGCATGGTCGTTTTATGGATTTTTCTATCTAGATGAACCTATAAGTGCTATAAAAGAAAAAAATTTCTAAATTTTTGTCCTTAAAACCCTAAAGAATTTAGTTTTTTTTTGCATTTTCTTCACTAAAAAAATATAAAAAAATTATGTTTTCAACCTAAAAACCTTAAAAAATTAGTTTTTGAACACAAAAAGTATAGAAAAACATATTTTCCCCAAAATCATCTTTAAATGGACAGAATAGAAGGAAAACTATCCTTTGAAATGCAAAAAAACTGCTGTCACCAATGCCGACACAACGCCTCCACAAAATTACCTATAGCAACACAACGCCTCCAATGCCAATGAAATGCCTCCATGAAGTTGCCAATGCCAACGCAACACCTCCAAAAAATTGCTCCAACAAATACCAGAGAACTTGATGTGATGTGATGAATAGAAACAATCATTCTTATTATATAACAAATATTGTTTGATTGATTTACTGTTTAACGAATGTGGGATTAAAATTTAAAATATTTACATTTAGTTTATTATAGTTCATATTATAATTAAAATACTTAATATTTTCATGTAGTTATCATAGGTAATATTTTATTTATTATTTACATGTATTGAATGTTGAATAATTCAAATATAATCTCCGATAAAAATTTAAAATATAAAATACTTACATGTAGTTAATTATAATTAATATTATAGATAAAATAGTTAATATTTGCATTTAGTTATCATAGTTAATATTTTAGTTAATATTTACATGTACTCAATGTTTAAAATCATGGGATTAAATTTTATAATTTAAAATATTTACATGTAGTTAATTATAGTTAAAATTTTGGTATTTTTTTGTGCTGCGCTGTGAACGTGACCTAGCTGCGCCGCCATCGCTCTTGGCTCTCTGGGTTCAGCTCCAATGGAGGCCGGTGGGGGTGCCGAACCTGCCCCTCCCTTGCCCGAACTGATAGCATTCAAGAAGCTCATCGCTGGTTCTCACAAAAGACCAATATCTGAGGCACAACAGAAGTTCGTTAAAAAGCTGGATTGCATCCCAATCGTTGAACTGCCAATAGCAGAGACTTGCAGATCCGCAGTCAATCTAGCAGACAGAGGGCTCATTGGACAATTTACCGGGCTCTGGCCCTCTCCCAAATCCGTTGAAGCTTGGGTGCAGAGAAACTGGACGCCGCTTGTTTTTAAAGGAATCAAGAACTATTTTGTTGGAAAAGGATTCTATGTGTTCGTGTTTGAAAGCTCGGACGACAAAAACCTCATTTTCAGAAACGGTCCTTACTTCATGGGGCCTAAGGGTTTATAGCTGAACAAATGGACCCCTGACTTTGACCCAGCCTAGGACGTTTCGTCTGCTGTTCCAGTCTGGTTCCGTCTACCTCATCTCCCACTACATTGCTGGAATCAAAAATCTCTACAGGCTATCGACAATTCGCTTGGAAGGTATATCGATCAAGCTGTTCGAAAAGACCAATACTCCTGCGCACGGATCTGTGTGGAGGTTGATCTGGAGGAAGGGTTACCAGAGGAAATCAAACTTACAGCAGCTGAATGGTCGCACTTCCGGGAGCTAGATTATGAGCAGTTACCCTTCAAATGATGGCACTGTCACGACTATGGTCACTTCGCAAGACACTGCAAAAAAAAGGAAGGAGAGGAGAGCGAGAACGTGAAAGCAGAACAATGGACCACAATGCAGAAAGCAGGGACAAAAAAACCCAAAACCAAAAGAATTCCAAAAGGAAATAACCCCGAACCAAAGGGGCAAGAACAAAAAGATAGGACCTCCATCCCCACCTCGAAATCAAGAGATCAAAATGCAGAGTCTAGCAAGGCCATAGAAAATCTGGAAGAAAACAGGAACAACATCCCCACCTCGAAATCAGGAGATCAAAATGAAGAGTCCAGCAAGGGCATAGAAACTCCAGAAGCAAACAGGAACAACAACAATCAATCGAGATCCTCCCCTATCGGGAAAAAAGGAGAGGAGCAAGGGAAAACCCCCGAAGTAGCTCCCTCTCCCTCATACGCCGATGCAGCAAGAAAGAAAGTGTATGAATCACCAAGATCCTCAGAGGACAAGATCATAGAAAGGCCTGCCAAAAGAGCAGGAAGAAAGTCTCGTAGAGAAGTGAGGGAGGAAGAAGCGGAAAGACAAAAGACTCAAGGAAGCCAACCCACTATAGAAATGTCAATTAGCAGAAACACAAGGACAAGGCCGCCAAAAGGAGGAGGTCCAACTTCCCCGAATAGTAAGTAATGAGAATAGTCTCTTGGAATTGCAGAGGGCTCGGGAATCCTATGAAAATAGAAGCGGTCAAAGATCTTATGAAAGAAAAACCTACAGACATCCTAATGCTCCAAGAGACAAAAATTGAAGGGGAAGCCCTTCTTGAGATCAACAAAAAGAAATGGCAGAAGAACATAGGAAAAGCAATAAGCGCAAGAGGTTCCTCGGGTGGAATAGCAACCCTGTGGAAGGAAGATCACTTCAGGCTCGTCAATTCACACAACACACAACACTGGTGTTTCATTGAGCTGAAGCATATATCAAGTAAGTTAACCATTGCACTATTCAATTTATATGTACCGGTATTGTATTCTGAAAAGAAAGATTGTTGAAAAACATTAAATGAGTTTTTGTAACTGAATTCTCCAAACAATATAATCATAGTTGGAGATCTAAATCTAGTAATGAATGAAAACTAAAAGAGAGGGGGCAGGGACAACAAGGATCAAATGATCCAGGTAGTAGAAGACATGATACAACAATGGGATCTATTGGACTTTAAACCAAGAAAAGGGCTCTATACCTGGACAAATAACAGGACAGGGGAAGACCATATATCCGCCAGACTGGACAGGTTCTTGGTCCAAAGCACAATGTTGTTGGAACGGAAGCTCATCTCATCAGCCATCCTTCCAAAGCTCACTTCGGATCATAAGCCCATCCGACTATTGCTTAAGGAGGAAGAGAATTTGGGGCCAATCCCATTCAGATTTAGCCCTCTGTGGAATGGAAAGAGCGGCTTTGAAGAGACGGTCCGAATGGCATGGAACACCACAGTTAATGGCTCTCCCAATTATGTATGGGAAAAAAAATTAAAATTAACAAAAAAGGCACTCAAGGAATGGAGTAAACTTCCAACAAATACACCCAAAGACCAAAGAATCTAGGCAGTGCAACATTTGGAAATACTGCAAAGTGAAATGGACACAATTGATATAAACCAAACAGAATTAGAAAAGGAGAAAGTTGCCCAATGCAAAACTTTCCTCTCCTTCAGAAATGAAGAAGAGTATTGGAGACTAAAGTCCCGGAGTCTTTGGCTGGAAGCTGGAGATAGGAACATATCATACTTTCATCGACAATGTAGAGCTAGACTCTCTAGGAATTACATCTCAGAGATCACTTCCTCTGATGGGAGACTTTGCAAAGGAATAGAACAGATTAAATATGCTGCAGTATTACATTTCCATCATCTTTACAACAAAGAGAAAGAGGTTTGTGAAGAAGATAAAAAAAAATTCCTGAAGAAAATTCCGGCATTGGTCACCACAGAGGACAATAAAACATTATTAAAGCAAACAAATGAAGAAGAAATCAGCAATATAATTTGGTCCCTGAATCCAGACAAAGCCCCTGGGCCAAATGGGTTCACTATTCACTTCTACAGGATATGCTGGGATATAATAAAAATGTCAGATCTAATTAGAATGATAAAAGGATTCTTGAAGAAAGAAAAAATGGGGGGTAGCACCAACTCAACCTTCCCCGCTTTAATCCTGAAAGAGACAAACCCCTCCTCCTTTTATAGGTTCAGACCAATCTCTTTGTGCAACGCCTCATATAAAATTATTGCAAAACTTCTTGCAAATAGAATAAAGCCACTGCTGAGCAAACTCATATCAGATTCGCAAGGGGGTTTCGTCAATGGGAGACATATCCTGGACAATGTAATCTAAGTCCAGAAAGTCATGCATTCCAGCAATCTCAGAAAGGAGAAAGGTATGTTGATCAAGTTAGACATGGCTAATGCCTTCGACAGAGTCAATTTGTCCTATCTATATCAAGTTCTAATCTCCTTTGGATTTGATCAAGAGTTTGTTAATCTGATTCAAGCAAGCAACAGTAGTCCATGGATTGCACCTTTGGTAAATGGGAGGCTAGCTGATTTCTTCCAAGCCACGAGGGGGTTGAGACAAGGATGTCCCCTTTCTCCTTTCCTCTACATCTTAATGGCAAACACGTTGAGCAGAAAGCTGGAGCTTGATATGATAACAGGAACAACCCCAGGTTTAAAAATAACAAAGGACCTTAAAGCAATAAACCATGCACTGTTTGCAGATGACTCCCTCATGCTGGGTGGAGCTTCATCTAGAATAGGATCTGCATTCAAAAATACTCTTCATGCATATTGTAAAGCATCCGGAGCTCTAATTAGTGAAAGGAAAAGTGCAGTTTATAGCTGGAATACACTGGAGGAAGAAACTCAAAACATAACAAAAAACTTGGGGTTTAATGGATACGAAAAATGGGAAAAAATAAACTATCTTGGACTACCACTAACACTGGGCACAAACAGAGTCAATCTGTGGGAAGGAGTAATTACAAAAATTAGAGGTAAAATCGTTGCATGGGGTGGTCAATGGCTAACTCATGGAGGCAAATTAACCCTTATAAAATCAGTGTTGTCATCTATGCCAATTTATCAAGCGTCATACCTGATGGCTCCCAAGTCGATTTCAGGATAGATTAATAAAATCATTAGGGATTTTCTGTGGCAAGGAGGCAAAGGAAATCAGAGGAAATTTCATCTGGTGAAATGGGAGATAACAAAGCAAACTTTGAAGGAAGGAGGCCTTCAAATTCGAGTTCCGGACTCTGCCAACGTATCTCTGGGATGCAAAATACTCTGGAAACTTCACAGCGATCCCAATCATCCCATCAGCACAGCTCTGAGGCATAAATACCTCCCAAATGCAAATCTAAGAAACTTTCAGATCGCAAACAGCAAAAAGAGCTTGCTGTTATGGCAGTTATGTACTAAAGGGAAAAGTTTTTTCACCCGAAATTTATATCGTATCCCAGGGAATGGGAAACGTGTCAAGCTGCTGACTGATAGTATAATGGGACATTCGCCATTAGCCACACAAGACAGACTTCATGAGATATGTGAGTATTTAGAAAATAGAGGGGACAAGACGCTCTACGATATCTCAAAGTGGAACGAGTCTGGGCTCTGGATTGATTGGGAATTCAGAGATATCCCAGCTCACCTATTGCAGCAATCAGAAATGCTCAAACAGGAAATTTGTGAGGCTGCCTCGGTGCATAAATCAGAAAAGGATAAATGGGGATGGGGACCTACAGGAGCATACACCTCAGCCAAAGGATATGAATTGATGCAAACACACAGAGATCAAATTCAACCAAATTTTTTTTGGAAAGAGGTATGAGATCCAATGGCGTTGCCCAAGGTAAACTTCTTCTCCTGGACTCTAATGCATAGAAATATCCTGACCGGTGAAAACCTCATGAAAAGAAACATTGCAGGTCCGCATAGGTGCACACTTTGCAAAGAAGCCATGGAAACCATGGATCATTTATTTGTTGAATGTCCATATGCAAACAGAGTTTGGACCCATACTCTTCAAGGATTAAAGGCTGTAATCCCCACTAAAACTTCAGTTGTGGACTTATTCCTCTCATGGAAAGAGCGATACCCGTCGCTCTCCCTAAACTCATCATGGGCCAGAATCTGGATCACTCTCCCCAAGCTAGTGTGTTGAAAGTTATGGCTAGCTAGAAATGAGCAGATATTTAACAATGTAACTTGGACCCCCAACATGGTAGCAGCAAAAGCAAAAGGACTCCTTCTAGAAATTTTGAATTCTTAGAAAATCAAAGAGGACAATTCGATGCAGCAAGAGGAAAAGAATTGGCTTGGCATTCAAGCATTCATCCATCAGATACACAACACAAAAAAACCCCTCAGAAATCCTGAGTGGAGGCTAAGAGAAAAGGATGAAGCTTTTCAGAATTGGTGGAGGAAGCAAGGAATAACAACAACTTTTTTTGACGGTGCCTCTAAAGGCAACCCTGGGATAGCGGGAGTTGGAGGACTCATATACTCTTTTGATGGAAGCATCATAGAAATCTTCAGTTGGGGTCTAGGAAAACGAACTAACAATCAAGAAAAAATCCTTAGCCTGTTAAAAGTTTTCCAAATGGCCAAAGAAAGAGGACATCGGAAGCTGCAAGCATTCAGAGAGTCAGAAATCCTGATCAAAATATTACATACGCAAGGTCAATTCAATGAAGCTAGTTTAAACAAGAATCTGCAAAGGCTGAGATACCTCCTCCAAGACTTCACTTCCTTGAAATGCTATCACATTCTTAGAGAATCAAACAAAGAGACAGACTTATATGCCAACAAAGGCTGCCTCTTGGCCCAAGGAGATCTAAGCACAAATGGCGGAGATCCAGAAACAATCTGTATACCATGAAATTCGAAAATTGCTGGAAACAGAAAATGTAAAAGAATTGCACTGAAAGATGTAAGGCTACAACCATTCGGAGTTCCTTGCTAATAAAATCCATACCCGTTTCAGTTAAAAAAAAATAAAAAAATATTAAAAGTCACGTGAAGGACGGTTTAAAAATAAAACTTTCATAAAAAATATTTCGTGATGGACACTAGGATTCGTCAAACTAAACTCATGTTCTCGCTTAATTTTAGTGCACACCCATTTTCCATTCATGAAGTATTAAGGCTTGATAAAATCTTGATGGGAACTTGTTAGGTTATTCAATAGCTAAGTTATCATTCATGTTATAATGTATTAAAGGTAATTTACGTAAAAATATATGGTTAAAGATATGATAACAACAAGTCAATTGGATTGAAAAATAAAATAGTATTAGTATATTTTGGGAGCTCAAAGGCCACTTTTATATAAAGATTAAAATTATATCTAATTTATGATGCAAATTATGGTTAAAGATACAATAACAATAAGTCAATGAAATTGAAAAATAACATAATATTAGTATTTTGTGGGTTCTCGAGGGCCACTTCTATATAAAGAGTAAAAGTAGATCTAATATAAAGATGCAAACTCTAGTATACAGGGATGAACACACTGTTGGAAAATATGGAGTAATATATGGAATACAAAGTAATATATGGAACGTTAAAGGATCAAAGGCCAAAAAAGCATGAATCCTTAGAGGAGGGTAGAAGGGGGAAGGAGAAGCCTTAATGTCCCTTAAACTTGTTGCTTGAAGAGGAGGAGCACATGTTGCTCTGCATTTAATTGACCTTTGTAAATTGGTCTCTCTTAATATCTAAGGTTGAAGAGAAAAAACTCAATATATAAAATTTTTAGAGGTTTCAGAAAAACCACTAACTCAAGGTGTGTGTCACGATATCAAGGTAGGTGACTACTACTACTTTTTAGACACATATGATTGTTGTTGGAAGGACAATACATATCCTAATAATTGAATATGAAACTCCACATAAGGCTCACTAGTGAGGGCCGAGAGCCCCCTCTAAGTATCTCACTGATTTTGACTTTATTAGAATGGTGCTACTATCTTCTTGCTTATTGGTGGCCTTGATTACTAGTTTTTGGCTAGGAGGTTGGCCTAAGTATGTATGATCAAAGCCAAAATACCTCACTCATAAATAAGGCTAGGCATTATTGATTAAAGTACCAAAATAATATGGAAAGTAGTTTTGTGAATCTCTAAAGGCACAATAGAAATATCATCATATATTCTATTAGAAAATAAAGCTCTCCTCCATCTCGATCTCCTGCATATGACATATATGGAAAATCTTGTCAGCTTATGAAATCTAATGCTCACCCTCTACCTAAATTTTGTGCAAACCTACTCAAAACTAGCCCATAGGGATCCCGAGCACATGCATACAATGTTGGGCGTGTAAGGGGGTCAACAATGAGGCCATATCTTAGATCCAAGAAGTTCTTTGCATAGAAGGTCATCTTAGGCTTCAATAATTCCTCATTGGTGGATTGAGCCTATTGATCATGTTAGCATTATATTAGAAATTTGGATAGGAAATCTCGCCTAAACCCCTCAAGCTCCCTCGTTTTGTCCCAAAAGATCCCTTTTTCCTCCTATCGTTGCCATTTGTTAATCTCAAAACTGCATAAAAAGGCCCAAAAAACTCGCATTTGATAATATATACGGCCTGGCACCTTTCGGCCCTAGCCCCTCAGTCTTTCTCTTCATATGGTCTGAGCGCTAGACCAAGCGCTAAGCCCGGAGGGCGCCTATCACAGAGATATATCGGGCTCGTTCATAATCTTCGATCTGTACAGATCTGACGGTGTTCGCAAGGTTTCTTCGCACCCGTGGCCCGCCCGTTTACCGCTCTAATCATCTGTCAGCCGTCCGATCAGATCGTAAATCAACGTTTCGTGATGCATCTTCTCCGGTGGTCCCCCCGCCGTGCTCTATGCAAAAACCACCTGGTTTCTATCGCACCGGCTTTCCGTAGCAAGCGGTATTTTTATTTTCGCAGCGATTCCATACAGCGCGCGACGCATGGCAGCGGCACTGTTTGAAAATCGCTAGCTCATCGCACGTTATTGTTTGGTACAGGACGCCCAGTGATATCGTTGCCAACCGTCCGATCTAAATCTCTTCATCCAACGGCCATCGCGCTCTGAAGCTGCGCGAGATTTAATGTAAGGAAATCGTACCCCTGGCCCACTGGGAATTGCCCCCGACGCCGTTTCAACCGTCGATCTCGTCTTGAGATCGAACGGTCTAGATCATTTGCAGGCCCCACTGTTGACCCGGTCTTCCTCCACGTCACCCGTTCCACGTGTGTGTCGCATTTTTCCTCCGCCCCTTATAGGCCCCGTTCATAAGTTAAATTTTGATGTTGTTCGTTCAAATTCTTCGCCCAATCTGTTTACCATCGTCCCACTGTATTTTTCGTCGCCACCTCGCATACCTCCGCCATTCCATCATGCCATGTTGCTACACAGTCATCCCCACCGCATCTCCATCTCCACGCATGGTTTTTCTTAACAAGTTTTCGGGTTTTGCAGGGTTTCAGCGACCAAAGACGGTTGTGATTTACAGTCTTGATTTAAGTAATAGAGGACACATCAAAGGACCATTTCAAGGAGCTAAAATAATGAAGAGAAGCCAGGGAAGGCAAATTGATAAAACTTCCATTAAATAAGTGGGGTTAAAATCTGCCAAACCCTGCAGGGACATTCAAGGCGCCGATTTCACAGATGAAGATATTAATGGAGCAGCAGAAAAATATCAGTGGATGATTGAAGAATTCAACGCTCAGCATTGAATATTTTCAGCCGTGACTCAGGTTTTGGAAGGCAGAGGGTACAATGCACCAGAAACAATACCCTCCAGGTTTCATTTCAGCAAGATTTTCTTTCAGGAAAGGACAAAATGATCATATGGTCCTATCTCTATACCATGTTCCTGAAGAGGCTTTCACCCAGTGAATTTATTTCAGAAAGCAGGCTACTGAGAATGTACAGCACCACAAAGTCATCAAGCAGTATGGGCGTGCAAGTCTCCTCCATTTTGTTTTTATGATACAATTAAATGTTCATCACCTACTTCATTTATTAAGTTTTCTCTTTCTCTATAAAACCCTCGAAGAACAGATTATTGGGGGTTTCGGATTTTATCAGAAAAATATGCAGTGAAAGGATTTTTGTATACATTTTGTAAAGCTCTTGTATGAAGGCTCAGAGCCCATAGGGTCTCATTGAGGAGGAGTTCGATCTGTTAAAGAGGATTCTGGTCTTTGGTATTTCACAGTGTGTAACCTTTTCTCTTATGTGTTATATTAATAGATCATTTCATTTCATCCATCTTTCTTGTATCATGTTTTGGAATGCGAGTGGATCACTGATTTCTGGCATGGATTCATCCTAGTTGATGCCCATGCTCGGATCAGTCAAGCGCTTTAAATATGGGTCATGCATGATATTCTGTTCCATTACTCATCTAAACCGTATTTTTGCTATATTAGTTGCTCTGGGAGGGTGTTTTTAAAACGCTATTATCATGTATGGATTCTTAGATTGGTAAGCCCATGCATGGTGGTATTGTGTATCTGGATATCAGCTCAATGTTGACTAATATCTTCTCAACATTTCTTTCATTATATACACCTTCTGATAATTGATATTTGTGACATATTACTTGAATTGGCCCGCTTTGCAGTAAACTGTCTCTGAATTGTCTGTTGCTTTCATATTAGATTTATGCACTTTGCCTCTGCAGTATCCCTTTCTCTGTGTCAGTTTCTGATGGTCTTGGTCCCATTCTAGTCTATTTCCCTGTTTATAGGAGATAGCATGTGAGCTGAAGTTGACAACTTCATACATTATATTATATGCTCCTTGCTATGCTAAGATGTCCTAGGCACTGGTCTATCACAACTCTAGGCTGTGTTTAGGAGCGACAACATCTTTTTTGCGCCGTTGTCGAGGACGAAGTTAAGAAAATTAGAATCCCTGGGCCTCGAAAAAACCTATTCACTCTCTAATTAGGTGAGCACAGAGAGTTGAGAGTTTCAGATCCCTCACCTTGGTGACTCCACAGTTGTTATTAGATAATTTTATTTGTAGTCCTGGCTCCTCGAAAGCCACACCTGAGGTAAGATACGTCTCGGCCAAAGACACCTTCTATGTATAACCCTGAAAATATCATACATAGAAAGAACTGGAAGGAAAGAAAACCAGTCCGCTCTGAAATCCCCGAATTTTCTATTGAAGACTTTCCATCCTCTTCTTCTCAAGAAGCTCAAGTGCCAGATCCCGACTTCACTGTGGGAGATACTGATTACTACTATTCGGATAGTCCACCCCGAGGAGGTGTCCAATTTAAAGACAATCTTCATCCTACTCCTGAGGTTGAAGAGGTTAAGGAAGTCACCAAAGTAGCTGCTGTTAACAGACCCTTGTTCCCCTCAACACCCCAAGCTGCAGTCGAGTATATTCCTATTGTTATTCATACTTCACTTCCACCTCCTCCTCCTCCTCTTACTCATCAAACTATTGCGCTACCTCCACCCCCTCCAATGGAAAATGTTACAGGCTTCTTGCTAAATAAATATGCTCCTCTGGCATTACCCCAGGTGTATGCCCCAAGATTATCTGAAGATCTTGCCCAAATTCAATGGGGAAAATGAGACTGATGCTCAAAAACATCTTGAGACTTTCTGCTCTTTTGCAGAGAACTTTAATGTTGAACATTTAGATGTGGTCTTAAGACTGTTTTTGAAATCTCTTGATGGTGAAGCTCGAAAATGGTTTAAGACTTTGGCAGGTCGTTCTATTACCACTTGGGATAATATGGAAGATACTTTTCTCTGAAAATGGGGGGAGAAGAAATATCATGGACAATGTCTTACTGAGTTTAATACACTCAAGAAAAGACATAATGAAGGGGTGTCAGAATTTATTAAGAGATTTAATAAATTGTATTTGAGCCTTCCTGCTGACATGAAACCTCATCAAACTGCTGCTAAAGTTGTTTTTGTAGCATCCTTTGATTCAGAATTCAGTTTCTCTCTCAGAGAAAGAAAACCTGCTACTCTGGACAATGCCCAGTCAGACGCACTAGAGTTGGAAGCAAACTTTTCCTCCACTGGAAAATCAAAGGGAAAATATGAACAAGATACTAGAAGAAGGAGAAAAGAGGAGGTGTCCACCTCTTATCAAGACAGAGACCCAACCAATGACAGAATTGAAGAAATGAGAAAAATGATTAAAAAAATTTCTGGTAAACTGGTCAAGCTTGAATTGGAGGCCAAGAATTCAACTTTCAAGAATGTCCACAATGCTCCAAACAGAGGTTTCAATCCTCAGTATAGGAAACCACCCCTGCAAATATTTCCAAGGGAAACAAAGGAGCAACAGGATCAGGTACCACACCCATTGTACCTGGAAGGGCCAGTAGATGATTCTACTGAAGACACTGCCTATGGACTGGAGGATGCAAATCTTGCCTTTTCAAATAGTGATGGAGAAGAATACCCTTTGCAAGGAAATGATGGAGTCGAGTGCTCATTCCAAGAAGAAGAAAAGACCAGAGACACAGAAGAAGCAGAAATTGATCATTATTGTAAACAATTTGATGATTTCATGCAAGCAAATTTCAATAGAAGATATGCTCTCAGATCTTCTAGGAAGAGGATTCGTACTCAAGAGCAAGAAGAAGAGCTACCCCAGAAGGAAGCACCTGCTCAGGAGGAGTCAACAATGCAGAAAGCCACAGACAAAGGTAAGGGACCTCTAAACAAACCTTTGCAGTCTAGTGATCAAATTCCTTCCTCTTCAAAAGCAATCACTCCCCCTAATGTCAAGTCTGTGTCTAAAGAAGTCAAGCCCCAAGCTGAAAATAAAGAGTCAAAAGAGGTTGTGATAGAAAATTCCCCTCCTGCTTTCAGTCTGTAAAAGGAACTTGAAAAGGTCAAAATCCCAGTCCCCTTGACTGAACTGTTGAAACAGCCAGCATATCAATCTCAAGTGACCTCTTTCATGCTCCCTCCAGAAGTAGCACTTATCCTCGATAGTCTCAACCTCCAAGAAGAAAGACCCATGGTTGTGTTTGGCCCACACGTTGAGGAGATAGATCCTTCTACTCCTCCCTTCTATGTGTCTCTAGTGGTCCATGACTTGCTATTACATAACTGTATGCTAGATTCTGGAGCTTCCCACAATCTTATGCCTCTGTCAGTCATGGAACAACTAGGATTACAAATCACACGTCCATATAAGAAGGACTGTATTCATTCTGATTCCAAAAGTTAAATGCTTGGGGATGATCGAGGATTTGTGGTGGTCAGTGTTAAACCGACAAAAAGTGTGGTCATGAATGTTATGTGTTTGACATCCCGGCTACTTACAGCATGTTAACATCGAGAATATTGAGAACAAAAAATTGGTGGGTCGATCAAGTTAGATTTAACCATCTGCCACTATCCCGGTTTTGGGTAGCCAAGAGAGCTTGTACAGATGAACTAGATTTCTCAAGATAGTGACACGGGCAGATAACTACTGTTAATTCACCGAGTCTGATGAGAAGAATTTTTTCATGCTTGATCTTGAATAAGATCAAGATTATGCTCACAGAAGCCATCATACCATGGAATCGGTGACGGCCTTAGAAACACGCCAGGCAGGGAATACGGACACTCCGCTTTGATGGAAAAATTCAAGAGAAGAGTAATGAGCTGGAGATATTAGCCAGATTTCTCCTACGATAGGTCCCGTATGTTAAGTGGAGATATGAAGCTACTAATAATGTGGCTGAATACGAAGCACTCACAATAGGATTGCGAACGTGGAAATATGAACATACAAAAACAAAAAGTTGGGGAGATTCAGGTAACGGTGATGGAACAAGTCGAGAATGGGTGTAGGACAAACATCCTGAGCTGGTAACTTATAGGAATGAAGTTTGGGACATGGTAGAAAATTTCTTCTTGGCATTCAATATCCAGTTCATGCCCCGAGAACAGAGTAAGATGGCTGATTCCCTTGCTGTAGCTGCTAGTACATTTAGACCACCTCAGAACCCTCTTTTAAGATATGAAGTTGAGGTGCGTTATCAGCCTTCAATCCCAGATAACATCAAACACTGGCAGGTATTTGAAGATGAAGAATAGATAAACAGATTCCTGGAAACAGTGGGAGAATTCTCCAATATGGAGATTGATGCTGATGAAGAAGAGGTAGAGTCTGAAGATACTTCAGAAAGAAATTGGGAGGAGAAAGTGGCAGGTAATAAGGTGTTGCAGTTAAAGGGAAACATTATACCTAGAGGGCTGGTGCCTCTAGAAAGATTATTTGACAAGAATGATGTCCCACTGCAGCCAAGCAAAGTGGTAGAAGAAAATCAGGTAGAGGACCTGAATCTTGGTACTGAAGCTGACCCCAAAATTGTAAAACTGTCCAGGAAGATCCCTGGAGAATATAAAAAGCTATATCAGAAATTATTTCAGTCTTACAAAGATGTGTTTGCATGGTCCTATCAGGACTTGAAAACCTTTGATGTCAGTATTATGCAGCACAAAATTCCACTGAAGGGAGATGCAAAGCCCCATAAGCAGAAGCTCAGACAAATCAATCCCTTGTTGTTGCCTTCTATTGAGAAGGAAATCAAGAAGCTGTTAAAAGCCAAAATAATTGTACCACTGAGGTACTCTGAATGGGTGGAAAACCTTGTCCCTGTACGAAAGAAGAATGGAGAAATAAGGTTGTGTGTCGATTTTAGAAATTTAAACAGAGCATCCTTAAAGGATAATTATCCACTACCTAAGATGGATCACATCCTGCAGAAAGTGGTTGGAGCTTCTAGGATGTCAATGATGGATGGATTCTCCGGTTATAACCAGGTGTCTATACTTCCAGAGGATCAAAAGAAGACTGCTTTCACCACACCATGGGGGACATTTATGTATGCCAGGATGCCTTTTGGATTGATTAATGCAGGGGCCACTTTTTAGAGGGCGATGGACATTGCTTTTTTTGGGGAGCAAGATAAATTTCTGGTAGTCTACCTTGATGATATCCCTGTGTTTTCCAAGAGTGATACTGAGCATATTGAACATCTACGAAGAACCTTTGAGAAATGCAGAAGGTATGGTCTCTCTCTAAATCCTCAAAAGTCTTTATTTGCTTTAGAAGAGGGTAAGCTTTTGGGACACATTGTGACTAAATATGGGGTGAAGATAGATCCTAAGAGGGTAGAAGTCATAAATGGTATTGCCTTTCCCAGAAATAAGAAAGAAGTACAGGTATTCCTCGGGCGCATCAATTTCCTAAGAAGGTTTATTCCTAACTATGCTGAAATAGTTAGGCATATAACTGACATGTTGAAGAAAGATAATGAAGTTAAATGGTCCCATGAATCACGAGAGGCATTTACCAGAATAAAAAATGCTTTTGCAGAAGCCCCTGTGTTAGCTGGGCCAGATTATGATAAACCTTTCATGATCTTTTCTTTTGCATCACCTCATACAATAGCAGGAGTTTTATTGCAGAAAAATGAGGAGGGGTATGAACAGCCCATAGCTTTCTTCAGTCAGGTGCTCCGAGATGCAGAATTAAAGTACAACATATTGGAAAAGCAAACGTACGCCCTAGTGAAATCCCTCAAAGAATTCCGTGTATATATCTTACAGTCCCATATCACTGCATTTGTGCCTGCAGCTGCTGTAAAAGATATTCTTATTCAGGGGGATAGTGAAGGAAAAAGGGGGAAGTGGATCGCTAAAATACAGGAATATGACTTAGACATCCGCCATACTAAGCGGATCAAGGGACAGGGGCTTGCCAAAATGTTATCTGAATCAAACTATCAAGCTCTGGGTATCAATCTGTCCATTATAGCAGGTGAGGAATCTGAAGAGAAAGAAGAACGACAGGGAATTGGAGTAGCTACTCCAGAAACGCATATAAAGTACCTCACCAGTCAGTGGTACAAAGAGATAGTAGAATATCTCCTCACACTCAGCTTCCCACCAAGCTGTGATAAAGCTAAATACAGAACACTAAGATTGAAATCACAGAAATATATAGTCGCCAATGGCCGGCTATACTGGCGATATCCCTCAGGTATTCTACTGCTATGTCTCACAGAGGATGAGGTAGGAAGTATCATAGCCAAATTTCATGAAGGGATCTGTGGGGGTCACTACAGCTGGAGGGCCACTGCTCACAAAATATTGAAGGCTGGTTTTTATTGCCCCAAGATTTTTGGAGATGTTTTTGCCAAAGTTAGAGCATGTGAGAAGTGTCAGAAATTTGCTGAAAGGCAGAAGTTGGCATCTCTGCCCATGATTCCTGTGCACGTGGATGAACCATTCAGACAATGGGGAATTGATTTTATAGGTGAAATACATCCTCCATCAAGTGGTCAGCATAAATGGATATTAACTGCCACTGATTATTTCACTAAATGGGTGGAAGCCATACCTGTAAGGAATGCTACTGATGCTGTGATAATAAAGTTCATGGAAGAAAACATCATATCCAGGTTTGGCTGTCCTGCCAGAATAGTGACTGATAACGCACAGGCTTTCAAGTTTGCAAAGTTTGTGAATTTCTGCCAGCAATATAACATCACACTAAGTCACTCTATAGCTTACTATCCACAAGGAAATGGCTTGGCAGAGTCTTCCAATAAAACCCTGGTGAGGGCATTGAAGAAGGCTATAAATGAAAATAAAAAAAATTGGGATTCCCAATTGAAATTCGCTCTGTGGGCCAATAGGATCACCAGCAAGAGAGCAACTGGAAAATCCCCATATGAAATGGTATATGGGAGGGCATCATTATTTCCTATTCAATTAGCCCTACGAGTAGCTCGATTCATGTAGGAAAGTCAGGAGGAGCCTGATGATATGACCAGGCGAATAAATCAACTTGTGGAATTGGAAGAAACATGCAATCAGGTAAATCAAAGGTTGACAGAGTATCAGGAGTAGATGAAATACCTTTTTGATTAGCATGCTAAGGACCGGAATATGCAAATTGGTGATCTAGTGCTCAGATGGGATATCCGAAGGGCTGAAAAAGGAAAACATGGTAAATTCGATCCACTCTGGTTCGACCCTTTCAAGATTGTGGAGCATGGAGGTAACAATACTTTCAAGTTGGAAAATTTACAGGGCGACTTGCTTGATGCCCCTATGAATGGTCAGTTCCTTAAGCCCTACTTTCAGTTCTGATTCAGGCAAAGGCAGCTTGATGTATTATATTGTACATTAGTTTCCTGTTTCATTTTTTGTTTGAATAATGTGGGTATTGTGATGAATTATTAAGTGAAAAGAAGGAGTGCTAAAGAACAGAGTCGGCATAAAAGATGATCAGGAAGGTCTGCGAAGTTCTCGACACGTCCAAGGATGAACATGCCGTCCCCAGATGGAGCCAATGTTGATCATGTTAGCATTCTATTAGAAATTTGGATAGGCAATCTCGCCTAAACCCCTCAAGCTCCCTCGCTTTTTCCCAAAGATCCCTTTTTCCTCCTATCGTTGCCATTTGTTAATCTCAAAATTGCATAAAAAGGCCCAAAAAACCTGCATTTGATAATATATACGACCTGGCACCTTTCGGCCTTAGCCCCTCAGTCTTTCTCTTCATATGGTTTGAGCGCTAGACCAAGTGCTAAGCCCAGAGGGTGCCTATCACAGAGATATATCGGGCTCGTTCATAACCGTCGATCTGTACAGAACTGACGGTGTTCGCAAGGTTTCTTCGCACCCGTGGCCCGCCCGTTTACCGCTCCAATCATCTGTCAGCCGTCCGATCAGATCGCAAATCAACGGTTCGCGACGCATCTACTCCGGTGGTCCCCCCGCCGTGCTCTATGCAGAAACCACCTGGTTTCTATCGCACCGCCTTTCGGTAGCAGACGATATTTTTATTTTCGCAGCGATTCCATACAGCGCGCGATGCGTGGCAGCGTCACTGTTTGAAAACCGCTAGCTCATCGCGCGTTATTGTTTGGTACAGGACGCCCAGCGATATCGCTGCCAGCCGTTCGATCTAAAGCTCTTCATCCAACGGCCATCGCGCTCTGAAGCTGCGCGGGATTTAACGCAAGGAAATCGTACCCCTAGCCCACTGGAAATTGCCCCCGACGCCGTTTCAACCGTCGATCTCGTCTTGAGATCGGACGGTCTAGATCATTTGCAGGCCCCACTGTTGACCCTGTCTTCCTCCACGTCACCCGTTCCACGTGTGTGTCGCATTTTTCCTCCGCCCCTTATATGCCCCGTCCATAGTTTAAATTTTGATGTTGTTCGTTCAAATTCTTCACCCAGTCTGTTTACCATCGTCCCACTGTATTTTTCGTCGCCACCTCGCATACCTCTGCCATTCCATCATGCCATGTTGCTACACATTCATCCCCACTGCATCTCCATCTCCACACATGGTTTTTCTTAACAAGTTTTCGGGTTTTACAGGGTTTCAGCGACCAAAGACGGTTGTTATTTACAGTCTTGATTTAAGTAACAAAGGACACATCAAAGGACCATTTCCAGAAGCTAAAATAATGAAGAGAAGCCAGGGAAGGAAAATCGATAAAAAATCCATTAAAGAAGCGGGGTTAAAATCTGCCAAACCCTGCAGGGACATTCAAGGCGCCGATTTCACAGATGAAGATATTAATGGAGCAGCAGAAAAATATTAGTGGATGATTGAAGAATTCAACGCTCAGCATTGAATATTTTCAGCCGTGACTCAGGTTTTGGAAGGCAGAGGGTACAATGCACCAGAAACAATACCCTCCAAGTTTCATTTCAGCAATATTTTCTTTCAGGAAAGGACAGAATGATCATATGGTCCTATCTCTATACCATGTTCCTAAAGAGGCTTTCACCCAGTGCATTTATTTAAGAAAGCAGGCTACTGAGAACGTACAGCACCACAAAGTCATCAAGCAGTATGGGCGTGCACGTCTCCTTCATTTTGTTTTTATGATACAATTAAATGTTCATCACCTACTTCATTTATTAAGTTTTCTCTTTCTCTATAAAACCCCCGAAGAACAGATTATTGGGGGTTCCAGATTTTATCAGAAAACTATGCAGTGAAAGGCTTTTTGTATACATTTTGTAAAGCTCTTGTATGAAGGCTCAGAGCCCATAGGGTCTCAGTGAGGAGGAGTTCTATCTGTTAAAGAGGATTCTGGTCTTTGGTATTTCACAATGTGTAACCTTTTCTCTTATGTGTTATATTAATAGATCATTTCATTTCATCCATCTTTCTTGTATCATGTTTTGGAATGTGAGTGGCTCACTGATTTCTAGCATGGATTCATCCTATTTGATGCCCATGCTCGGATCAGTCAAGTGCTTTAAATATGGCTCATGCATGATATTCTGTTCCATTACTCATTTAAACCGTATTTCTGCTATATTAGTTGCTCTGGGAGGGTGTTTTTAAAACACTATTATCATGTATGGATTCTTAGATTGGTAAGCCCATGCATGGTGGTATTGTGTATTTGGATATCAGCTCAATGTTGACTAATATCTTCTCAACATTTCTTTCATTACATACACCTTCTGATAATTGATATCTATGACATATTACTTGAATTGGCCCGCTTTGCAGTAAACTGTCTATGAATTGTCTGTTGCTTTCATATTAGATTTATGCACTTTGCCTCTGCAGTATCCCTTTCTCTGTGTCAGTTTCTGATGGTCTTGGTCCCATTCTAGTCTATTTCCCTGTTTACAGGAGATAGCATGTGAGCTGAAGTTGACAACTTCATACATTATATTATACGCTCCTTGCTATGCTAAGATGTCCTAGGCATTGGTCTATCACAACTCTAGGCTGTCTCTAGGAGAGAAAACAGAGCCAAATGAACTAGATATATTGCATTTATATGTCATCTTTGGTAGTATCATTCTCTCATGCTTTTTCAATAGGATACGTCTAAGAGAACCTAATGAGTAGTTGAAATGAAAGAGGTGGTCCATCAAGGTGTCAACTGATGAAATAATTATAGAAGACCCAAAAGCTCATAAAACCAACAACCATGAATCCATATAATAAGTATGTTCTACTCAAAGGCCTCATATGATTAGTAAGAAAGGTATAGATACTAGTTCCTACATATTGTTGAGTTAGTAAAACATCAAGATCTAAAAATGAGACCAATTTGAAAATAATCTCAAGTTGGAAAGAGTGGATTGTAAGTTATATTCAAGCAATGGCATTGTTATCACAAAATTAGACCTGATAGGCTGCTAATCAAATCAATCTCATGCAACTGTTTCAAACCAATCTTTTGATTGAGGCTTAGCCTCCTCAATGTTGTGTAACCAGCTCCAAAAATAGAAGAAAAGAGATATCAACACCTTATAAATAAGCCACTTCGAGGGGGAAACCTCCAATACATTACATAAATGAACAATTCTTGGATGATTCAATTTAAAAAACCTCCTTTCTATATATAGGAGTCCATGGGGCCATAATGTAATCCTAGTGGGCCACAATGTAATCCTAGCCGACCTAACAATAATAATTTAAGGGCACAATAATAACAAAATGGGGTTACAAGGGTACAATAATAACAATAAGGGGTTTACACTAACAATAATAAGGGACTATACTAGTGATATAGGGACCTAACATGCCCCTCTCCTTGAAAAAAAGTGTTGTCCTCAACGCTTGAGTAGCTCCGGGTGCTTCTGTATAAAATTCTCATCCTCCCATGTAGAATCTTCAGTGGGTAAGTTCTTCCACTTGATGAGATACTCTGAAATTGATCGATTCCGTAGCTGTCGAGTTCTTGTTTCCATGACCGCTTCAGGTTCCAATATGATTTTCCTTCCTCATCAAGTTCTGGCAATATTGTTTGAACTGGAAGATTTTCACCTATAACCTTCTTTAAGCATGAAACATGGAAAACTGGATGTACTCGCGAAGAAGCAGGAAGCTCCAATTTGTATGCCATAGTACCAATATTTTGCAACACCTTGTAAGTACCATAGTACTTTGGCGATAATTTATTATCCTTCTTAGCTTGCTTGAGGGACATTTGTTTGTATGGTTGTAGCCGTAAAAATACCCAATCTCCTACATCAAAACTTCTCTCGCTGCGATGTTGATCTACCTGTTGTTTCATTCGATTTGTGCCAAATTCAGGTTATCCTTTAAGAGTTGGAGAACTTCTTGCTGATGCTCGATGTGATCTTCCACTGCTTGAACCTTCGAATTTTCCCTTAAAGAAGATGTGATGGATGGTGGATGATATCCATAAAGTGCCATAAATGGGTCATTTTTGCTGCAGTATGGAAGGAAGTGTTATACCACCATTCAGCGAGAGGTAACCACTTGACCCATTGTGTTTGTTTATCAGATACAAAAAAACGAAGATATCCTTCCAAACATTTATTTACTATCTCAGTTTGACCATTGGGTTGAGGATGATAAGATGAGCTATGAGCTAATTGAGTACCCAAACAAGAAAATAACTCCGTCCAAAAATTTCCAGTAAAAATGGGATCTCTGTCGCTCACAATAACCCTTGAGCTTCCATGTAGCTTTTGAATTCTATCCATAAATGTAGTAGCAACTGTACTTGCTTTAAATGGATGAGATAATGCACAAAAGTGTGCATACTTGGTAAGTCTATCAACTACCACCATGATGACACTCTTTCCTTCGGACTTAGGTAAACCTGTGATAAAATCCATTGAAATCTCCTCCAACGTTGACTTGGAATGGATAAAGGTTGTAGAAGTCCCGGGGTCTTAATTGTCTCAACTTTATTCTGCTGGCAAACCAAACATTCCGCCACAAACTTTTGAATATCAGATTTAAGGCCATCCCAAAAAAATCTTTCTTCACCCTGTGGTAAGTTTTTAAAAATCCTGAGTGTCCTCCTAAAGGAGAAGTGTGCAATTCCAGAAGAATCTTTTGTTTTAGTTGGGAATTTTTACAAAGATATAAGCGATCTTTGTACCATAAGGAATCATTTTTCCAACTAAATGTATCGGATGTACTAGGATCTTGCTGCAACTTTTGAATGAGTGTCCATACATCTTTGTCCTTCTTCCATTCATCTCTTGCTTCAGTTATCCAATCTGGTTGGATAATAGAAATGGCACAAAGCAATGCTTCCACCTCTTCTTTCTTTCTTGAGAGTGCATCTGCAACAACATTAAGCTTTCCTTTTTGTAGATTATTTCAAAGTCATAACCCAACATCTTTGTGACCCATTTTTGCTGCTCTTCTGATGATAGTCTTTGTTCCAAAAAGTGTTTAAGACTATCATGATCAGTTTTTACCTTGAAGTGTCTTCCCATTAGGTAAGTTTGACATTTCTTTAGTGCATGCAATATTGCTAACATTTCCTTCTCATAAATAGGTTTTTTTAAATACTTTCCTTTGATTGGACGACTTTCAAAAGCAATGGGTCTTCCTTCCTGCATTAAAACTACACCAATTCCATTTCCTGAGGCATCACATTCCACAATAAAGGTTTTTGTAAAGTCTGGTGTAGCTAAGACCGGTGCTAGGCACATTGCCTCTTTAAGACGTTCAAAGGCCTTAGTTGCTTCAGGAGTCCATGAAAATGCCTCTTTCTTCAATAATGTTGTTAGAGGTGCTGCTATTCTCCCATAATTCTTAACAAACTTGCGATAATACCCTGTTAACCCGAGAAATCCTCGCAACTGCTTTATGGTTGTGGGAACTTTCCATTCCTTATTGGCTTTAATTTTGTTAGGGTCCACTTTAACACCCTCGTGAGATACAATATGACCCAGATATTCCACCTCTTGTACTCCAAAGAAACATTTGGAATTTTTTGCATATAATTGTTTCTCCTGCAATAGTTTGAGCACCCTGTCAACATGTTCATCATGATCCTTCCAAGACCTGCTGTAGATTAGTATATCATCAAAAAATACTAGCACAAATTTTCTAAGGAAGGGTTTGAAAATGGAATTCATCAACCCTTGAAATGTAGAAGGTGCATTGGTAAGGCCAAAAGGCATGACCAAAAATTCATAATGACCGTCATGAGTTCGAAATGTTGTTTTTGGAATATCTTCAGTCTTCATTCTAATTTGGTGATATCCTGAACGAAGATCCAACTTGGTAAAATAAATTTCTCCATGTAATTCATCCAATAATTCATCAATCACAGGAATGGGAAATTTATCTTTAATGGTGAGCTTATTGAGCTCCCTATAATCCGGACACATGTGCCATGATCATCCTTCTTGTGTACCAATACTACAGGAGCAGATAAAGAACTTTGAATAGGTTGAATTATACCCGCCTCTAACATTTCTGCAATCATACGTTCAATTTCGCTCTTTTGGACGTAAGGATATCTATAAGGCCTGATGTTTGGAGGAACACTTCCTGGAATCAAATGAATAGCATGATCATGATCATGAATAGGTGAGAGTCCTTTGGGAGTTTCAAACACCTTGGAATGATTGTCCAAGACTTGTTGGAGATCTGCAGAAATAGATGATTTTGATGTCGGAACTTCTAGTGAGCATAATTGTGCAATTACGCCTCGTTTTTCTTTCTTTAGAAGCTTTGTCATGACATTAGAGCTTATTATCCTTCCCGGATTCCCTTCAATACCTCGTAATTCGACTTCCTTTCCTTCTGAAAAAAATTTCAAGAAAAGTTCTTGAAAATTAAAAGCTACCGTCCCCAAAGATTGTAACCATTGTACTCCTAGTACAACATCAGCACCTCCCATAGGAATGGAAAGCATTGGACTAGTCAACATATTCCCCCATGGTTAGCTTAATATTATGGCATTTTCCAGAGCAATTTATAGTTCCTCCATTTGCAACCATCACTTGACATTCTGGTGCTGGGTATAGGAAACAATTTAATTCCTTGGCTACCTTACAATGAATAAAATTGTGGGTGCTACCTGAATCAATCAACACTATTACCTTTTTCTTCTTGATTTGTCCTTTTATCTTGAGAGTTTGAGGAGTGGTAATTCCTGCCAGTGCATTACACGATATGGTAGGATTCATTTCTTCCTCTTCTGGGGCTGGTTCCTGGTGTATATCCTCTTCTTGTTCATTTTCTTCTTCCTCTTCACAATCTATGTAAAATAATTTCTTCTCAGCACACTTATGACCTTTAGTGTATTTGCTATCATAGCTGTAGCAAAGCCCTTTTGCTCTTTTTTCTTCCAATTGTTGTTTTTTCAACCTTGTAGGTTGTGGAAATCTAGGCGTAGCAACACTTCCTTCTTTATAGAAGTGAGCGGTAGGCTTCCTTGTCGCCATAATTTTACATTCAATTTTTCTTGCCAACCTGAATGCCTTCTCCAATGAATCAGGTTCCAAAACGCGAACTTCATGTTGGATGTTATCCTTTAAAGTGCCTAAGAAGAGATCAATCATGTGTTCCTCTGGAATATCAGTTACCCTTATATTCAATTTTTGGAAGTCCTCAATGTGCTCCCCCACTAAACCCTTTTGTTTGAGATTTATCAATTGGCTAAAGAAGGTGTTGCTCTTTGTATCCTCATAATGTACTATCATTTCCTCCGTAAAAATTGACCAAGTGACAATTTTTTTACGGGAGCAAAGCCATCGATACCATACAAATGTATTTTGTTCTAAATGTAAAGTTGCAATGCTTACCTTTTGTGTGTTTTGCACATTATGGAGATCAAAATATTGCTCCATCTGTAGTATCCATGTTACAGGATCCTTTCCATCAAACTTCCTCATATCCATTTTTGGAATATGGTGGTTCTTCCCGCCAACATTAGAGTTTATGAAATCATGATTAACATTTATTTTGTTCTCATCATGGGTTCTTCTACTATCTTTTCACCATTAGGAAACATTTCTTGTATCAACTTTGTCAAACCTTCCATGTCTTTTTTTAGATCATTCTTCATGTTTTCCATTTCTCTCATCGATCTTAGCTTCCATGTCATCCATCTTAGATTCCATGCCAGCCTCCATGCCATCCATCTTAGCTTCCACAACACTGTTAAGCCGTCCATCTTCCTTCCACCGCCATCCATCTTAGCTTCCTTTCTTCAAGCAGTCCATCTTCTTCACGCCTTTCTTCTGACTTCCATTTCATTTTGTTGCTTTTGGGAAGTCTAATTTATTTGCACTTGCTCTTGTAATTTTGATAGATCATGTTGCAATTATTCATCTTCATGAGTCATGGTAGAGCCTTCTGAAGGCTTAATGGGTGTTGAATTCTTTTTAGGCGCCATTTTAGAATCCAATATTGATACATTTTACTTGCTTTGAGGAGCTCGATATTGAAATTGAATTATCTCTGTAATTGAAAATCTTAAATATCTGAAATTCAGCCCTGTAGTAGCCCTCTAAAGCTTCTTTCAAATGCCACAGGTCTGATCTAATTTGGATTCCCCAAGACAAAGTTGTGTCCAATCTCCCACAATGACCTAATTTTGGACTGGTTCAGTAGAGAAAACTTGTAGGACTTGCCACGTGTCACTGTTTCGTCCTTTGTCTCTGAAATTGATAGCCAAGAAACTACAGTCCGTGTACTTGCGACCACTTTTTACGGCACTCAAATCCACTGCCCAAAGAGAGAGTTATTGAACTTTTCCCACGATCACCTCTTTGAGATGAAATTCAGGAGCCTGAAAAAGCACTACCTTCCACAGATCATATCTCCAAAAATATTGCGAACCAAGATCTGAAATTTTTTGAAGAAATTCCTCAGGATTTCAGCTTCGCACCATACAAATTTCAGATTCTGAACCTTCGTAGAAAAAAATTTATAGCGAAAATTCCACGATGACCTGTTTAGGAGCTTGAAAAACGACCTAACTTCCACAGATGATATCTCCGAAAATATTGCAAACCAAGCTCTGAAAGTTTTAGAAAATATTCCTCCGGATTTCAGCTTCGCACCCTAAAAATTTCAGCTTCTGAAACTTCGTAGAAACAAAGTTATAGCGAAAATGCCACGATGACCTGTTTGGAGCAGCGAAACCCTAGAATCCCAAGCTCTGATACCAAATGTTGTGTAACCAGCTCCAAAAATAGAAGAAGAGAGATATCCACGCCTTAGAAATAAGCCACTTCGAGGGGGCAACCTCCAATACATTACATAAATGAACAATTCTTGGATGATACAATTCACAAAACCTCCTTTCTATATATAGGAGTCCATAGGGCCATAATGTAATCCTAGTGGGCCACAATGTAATCCTAGCCGACCTAACAATAATAATTTAAGGGCACAATAATAACAAAATGGGGGTTACAAGGGTACAATAATAACAATAAGGGGGTTACACTAACAACAATAAGGGACTATACTAGTAATATAGGGACCTAACACTCAACCTGAGAGGGCTCTCTCAAGGGTTAATGATTTGGATAAAAATATAGATGGCTAACTATATGTGGGGTAATAAGCAGATAAATGATAGATATAGGTTGTAAATCACATCGGCAAGTACACATTGGGCTTATGGAGTCAAAATAGTTTCAATAAACCAATCAATCTACTTAGCATGGAAGTTGAGGCATATTAGAGTTATAGTTAAGAGATACACATGTGAAGCTATAAAAAACACAGTCAGTTTGTTTATATAGGAAGTCAGAGCATCAAAGATGAATCCTGAGTAACATAGACAAACACTACTACAATAGGATAGTAGAAAGATGTAATTAGAACAAGAACACTCTAGAACCCCTTCTGAATCTCAAGTTGGCTAAGTAGAAATCTCTATATTAGCTGAAAACTAGTCAATTACAATAAGCACAATCTTTTGCTAAAAATGTCCAACCCTTAGCATATTCGACTTCTTGATCTTTTATAGACCATTTAAAACATGATATAACCTCATATTATGCTAGATACATCGAACTATTGAATATTGACACCTTTCCTAACCATATGACATGGTATTTATTACAAAAAGACAGCTAATCTAATAAATAGTCCTATTACAAATAGGATTCAAATTCCTTATCTCTATTCATAACAACCTTACCTAAACTAAATTACATCATTTTCCAAGTGTATTCACATATGGTCGAATCTAGATGATAGGCTTCAAATCTTTATGACCATAATGCTGACCTCCATTAAAGTAGGAAACAATCCCCTGTCTTCTAGGCATAGGGTCCTTTGCACTCTTGAGACACTCTGACCATCATGAACTCATAATTTCGAGGTCTTTTGCTGTTAGAAATTGAAGTAACACCTGCCAAAAATCCTCCCTAATCTCCAGCTGTCTAAAAACATCTTCAAACTGTTCAAATGAGCTGAAATAGACCTGTGCTACAAAAACAACACAATTTCGTAGCGTTGCTCTTTTACCCTTTTTTCTTCAAAATCTTGACTTCTTTACTCCAAAACTAACTTCATTAGTTTTAAATACATCCTCCTCAACATTTTCAGTTCTTGATTCATGTTTTAACCCCACAAAATTGGATGAGAAAGGGCAAGAAAAGCTGCTACAACAGTTTCATAGGGCTTTTCTCCCTTTTTACACTGTCTACGCTATGAAACTGCTGAGCGAGCAGTTTTGTTCAAAATTTTCCAAAATTAAAACTGTAAATGTACCAAAAATCAAAATGAAACTAATTTCATCATATAAAAATCCATATGAACTGAAAACAAAGTCATTTCAGCCTTCATGAGGTCCCTTCTTCTTGATTTAGATTTTGACTCTTTAATGATTTTCATTTTGCACCTTTGTTCTTTAACTCATCCTGAATCACTTTCAGTTGCTGCTCCAAGTCTTCCACTTGATATTTAAGTTTCCTGTTACTAGCTCTCAAGTGAGTATTTATTACTCTGACAAACTTGGCTTCCTTGATTGCTGGGACTGTCCATGTGAAAAACTACTCTGCACTGCTTGGAGTTTCAGAAATAGAACCAGTTTGACCTTCCCATAGTGCCTTCATTCTTTTGAAATCTGCTTTCTCAATACTATGATTTCTAGCCCCCTTTCTCATCACAACAATTTCTTGGTTTTCAAACCTCAATTTCTCTTCAAGATGTTGACACTCTGTCATTTCTTCTTTTCCCTTATTTGTTCTGCTGGCTGCATGCTCTACTATAGGTGATGAGAGATCAACCACTTCTTCAGGGGCTTTAGCTGTTTCAATAGTTTCTTGAACCTCCTTGCTGTCTTCCTTGAGTTTCTTAGCATGCCTAGTTAAATTTTTTCTTGCTTGAAAGATGAACGCTACATTTTCACCCTCAAACTCAAGCTTCTTTGCAGACTTAGCCTTTTTCTGTTTGTGCTCATCTTCTCCAATGAAGTCAGCTTGCACAATGGGTGTATCTTCTATGTTAATAGCATGTAGGATGTCATCTAAATTTCCCTTTATTACTGGGCTGTCCTCTGTAGCTGTAGAAACTATTTTTCCCTTTAATGCCACTGCTTGGCTTCTTGTTACTCTTTTGATTTCCTGCTTGCTGACATCCTTTTTCTATTTTTCCTCTTTAAGAATTTTTGACCTATGTTTTGTGCGTGATGGAGTTGGTGTAACAAGCACTTGTGTCTGTTCTATCCTTTTCTCAACTTGTTTCCTTGGATTCAGTTTTGCAAATTCCTTTGGTTTTGCAACCACAGGTTGACTAGACTCTGTAGGTGATGGTGATGGATTTCCTTTAGTTTTAGGGTTTTTAGCAGGAGTTAGGGTTTCCAACTCAAAACCATTTATAAACAAAGAGGATGACTAGTCACTGCCTATCTTCTGAAGCTCATTCAAAATCAATAAATTCATCAAACCATGATGAAACAAGGATGTTTCACAACCTTCAGATTTGGCTTGTACTTTATCAACCATTTTTGCAAGACTCCTATGCAGATAAAAGGGCAAATGAAGTGAAATCTTACTAGTGAAATGCTTGAAATGATATGTGTAGACCTTATGATATTTGCATTCACATGTATAGTACCTCTGAATGTTGAGAAACAACTTTGCATAAGTGTCTTTGATGTAGCTTCTAGGAATTGTATTATTGAGGTCCATATCTGCATACTCAAATTTCATGAATTCCTTGCATGGATCCATATAAAATTTGAAAATTTTGAACCATGTTTCTTGTCCTCTTGGTATCTCTATAATAGTAGCAATAATATCTGGTGTAATTGGTACACTTAGCATCCTAACCTTGGTATTTGTTCCATTTGAAGTTCAAGGCAAATTCTTTGGAAGCCTGTGTTTGGCAACCCTGCAAATTTTCACAAAACCGAAGATAACCTACTTTGCTGAATGGCTCCATCACTGTTGGGTCTTCAATTATGGCCTTCATATTTTCAGGCTCATGTCTTAAGCAATTCCCACCTCTGTGGATTTTCTTTTCCTCTGCCATGCTTCACAGAAAACCTGTTAGCCTCGCTTGATAAATTGGATTAGCCTCGCTTGAAAATATGCAACAACAACCTCGCTTGATTGGTTTATATTAGCCTCGCTTGATAAATTGAATTAGCCTCGCTTGAAAATATACAACAACAACCTCGCTTGATTGGTTTATATCAGCCTCGCTTGATTAAGATGTAGAAAAATTTTGTATGAAATAGACACAGGTTTGGCTTGACACTTCAGAGCTTAGACACTCGAATGGAGGTAAAGGAAACAAGAATGACCAAATTAAGCAAGATTTTGAATTTGAAATGTCATCTCATAACTGAATGATGCCTCATTCATACCCTATCATGACACTGATAAATGCAAGATGGGTAAGTACATTGAATCTCATCACTAACTGACTCATCATACCACTAACCTATCATTTCCCAATGAATTCTGACATATTTCGGCTCAAATGATAAGACAGTTAAGAAACCACACGTTCGTAGCACCAACAGTGTATTTTTCCCCGTTTGCACTACGAAACTATTAGTGCTTTCATAGTGCAAATCAACTTTTTTGAACTAGTGGCGCTACGAAAACGAGGATTCTTGGCTAATTGTAGAGTTTTGACCCGAAACTTTATGAAATGACTCACAAATGGAAATTACGGATATTTGACAATGAATGAACCTTAAAAAAGACTTTATTTGAACTTAAGGATGGGCTTTGAACTTATAAAAATCTAACCTACCCTTGATCAAATCCTAATTTGACTTCTAAACCCATTTTGAAACCATGACCAAAAACAAACATGACACAATGATGTTTTGAATTTTTTTTTGGGTGATAACAAGCATGATGAACTATTATTACTCCTAATTATAAAATGAAGCATAAGGGTCTATACACTCTCCCTCTTTCCTTAGTTTAACTCTAGCAAGTTAGGTAACCACACCTATAAACCATAAAGAACAATGGGCCAAATGATAAACTCCATGAGATCCATATTGTACGATATGTCTTGAACCATAAAGGCATTCATATACTTAAAGAACAACCATTCATGCCTATGTAAAAACAAACATAAAGCCACAGTTGTGAGAGTACATCTACACCTAATTCTTTAGTAATTGTGTGTACAAATACAATTATTCCTTTAGGCAGACTTAATCCCCCATCTCCTTACTAAGCCTTGTTTAAAGAAGAGGAATCAATAGTCCATCTCCTTCCAAACCCTTAATTCATAACAAAAAGTTAACCATCCATTTCTTTAAAAATTGTGAACTAACAAAATATTCAACCATGACTCTATTTAGAATCAACCTCTTTTTATTTTTTATTTATTTTTATATGTTATGTACAATAAATTATAAAATAAACAACTCGTCATCTCCTACTCCATTCATATTTTTTTATTGATAATTATTCTCCAATTATCTATTTTTATTGTTAGTTTTGATTTAGGGTATTATCCTTTAACAATCAAACTTCATCTTTTGCATGCACTGCCCCTTTCTTTAGGATAATATTTGGGCTAGACAACCTATCCTTGTGGTGCCACCCACTCCATCACTCTATTTAGAAACAATATCTTATGTTTTTTTTCTATTATGCTATGTACAATAAATTATAAAGTAAACTTGTCACCTCCTATTCCATTCATCCTTTTTTTATTAGTATTTATACTCCATTCGTATTTTTTAATTGTTAACTTGAATTTAGTTGTTTCTCGTCTAACAATCACACTTCTTTAGGATAATCACTAGGCTAGACAACCTATCATTGTGGTGCCACCCACTTATCTCAACCCAATCTATGTTTTTCACTAAATATTTGTCCTTCTACATAGTTTCTTCACATCACAACCAACAATGTAACATATTCTTACATTTTAACGTGACCTTGAATTTTTTTTGAATGTTTTATACATTTCAATGACTACAAGAGTTGGCTAACAAAATCCTCATCAGTTCATGCTTACCTATACTGAGCATGGTTTGATCATACTTAGAATTGTTAGAGTAACAAGTCAATTTGCTTAAAATTTGTTAGTAAAACTTGTAATTTAAAGTAGGTTAAATTGATTAAATTTGATGAAACATTCCAATAATTTTTCCCTATATAATATATTGATTATATTCAAAATCCTTACATTTTATGGTCATTTATTTTTACAAATGTTACTATAAAAATAATAATGAATCATTATTATATAAAAGTAAATATTCTTAGGCCCCGAGGGGAAAAATTCAATTACGATTGTCATGATATGAAGTTTTTGTGAAGTTTGGGGTTCCAGGTTAAAATCCCCTTTAAATTTCGTGTGGGTTTTACATGGGGGCACACATGGGTTCACCTAGAGGTTGTTGATCAGCGTTTGTCATTGATGTCAACCCAAGTAGCAGTAGGGGCTAACCCAATATTGCATGGGAATTTTGACCTACAAAATTAATATATTCTGGGTCAATAATTCTTTTGATGGTTTCTATTTGTCGAGATGTTTCCGTTGATATATGGCACGCCATGTAATTCTTCACGGTTTGAGAGATATTCATGTTTGAAGTTTGTACCCCCAGTTAGTGGGCTAAAACCCCATGGGGTTGGGGCATGGTTCATTGAAAATTAATAATTAATATTTTTTAAGCTCGTAAAATCCCTCCCACGTTCACTTGTTGAAGCCCCTCTCAACCTAAGAATTTATATAAATTGTGATCCTCATTTCCTCCTTATGTAAGATATTTCACCATCTGAAACAGGTCATCGTGGAATTTTCACTCTAACATTTTTTATACGAAGGTTCAGAAGCTGAAAGTTTTATGAGGCGAAGCTGAAACCTGAGGAAGCTGCTGTAAAAAATTCAGATAAAATTGCACAACATTTTTGGAGATATGATCTGTGGAAGTCAAGGTTTTTGCAGGCTCCTGAAATTCATCTCAAAGAAGTGACCTTGGTAAATTCGTCATAACTCTCTCTCTGAGTATCAAATTGGAATTCCGTAAAATGTGGTGGATAGTGCACAGCCAAATGAAGAAAAATGACACGTGGAACTCCGTACAAGTGCGCTCTGCTGAAACAGTCTATAATTAGGGCATTGTGAGAGATTGGGTATAACTCTCTCTTGAAGAATCCAAATTAGGTCAGACTTGTGGCATTGGAAAGACGAATTAGAGGAATACTATAGAACTAAAAATGAGATATTGAGGATCTGAAATAACATAGATACACCAGATTCAATATTGAGCTCCTAGAAGGCAAGAAAAAGCTAGATCATGTGTTGTCCAGGGTTGCAAAGGACCAGAATTTCTATGGCAGCAAAGCAAAGCAAGGTGCAACAGAGGGTAGCATGAAAAGAGCAACAACCAAGGTGCATAACAGCAACAAGAAGTTCATCATATGAAGTCTTCAAGTGGGCAGCACTGCATACAATCATTGTACTTAGTCATTGTAAATACATTATTGTACAAATTGTACTAGTGTCTATCTGCCAAGGGTTGAAGAGGCAGTGTTGGGAGGTCTAGGATCATCATTAGGTGGTTGTGTCAAAGTTGGGGTTATGGTATAGTATATCTTCTTCTTCTACATCATTATATATCATTGTAAAGTGGACCATTTTCCCTGGTATGGGAGTCCATTCTTCTTTTATTCTTCTATAGGGTGGTAGGGTGGTGCTAGGGTGAGTTGTAGCTCATTGGGTGTTGGGGCATCCTTTCAATTGACTAATGAAGAATCTCGGGCGTTGGAGCATCCATCGAGTGGGAGCTGGAGAAGAATGCTTTTCTAGATTCTAGGAAGTTGGAGCTTTATTATCAATTGGAGTTATTAGAAAAGCATTAGGTGGTTTTTGTCCCGGAGTGGGTTTCCACCTTAAAAACTGTGTGCATTTGTGTTCCTCTTGTTTGCTGCTATCATTATACAAACGCTGATAATAATTGAAGATTAACTAATGCTCTAATTGAAAGGAATGTTTATTCACCCCCCCTCTCAGTATTTCCAATAGAGGTTTAGTGGTAGTGGTCGAAATCAACCCCATTGTTAGATTTATTGAACCTAGATCAAATTTAATGTAGCTTAGGCAACCTTGACAAGAGATATAGTCCCTTCCATGAATGAAAGGTATTCTCAATGTTCTCTTTCTCTTTCAAGCCTCCATATTAGTCGTGCAAGGATTAATTTCAGTATCTGAACAAAGAGGGGGGCTGAACGAAACCATAATGGATATGAAAGGGTTATATGGGAAACAATGTTGGAGTAAGCTGTAAATTATGAATAGTAGGAGGTGGTAACAATTTATGTTAGGCTATATTTGGTTTGACTAAGTTCTCAAGGTGGTAGGATTTGGACCTAAGGCAGTAAGGCACACCTATTTTAAGATAATATAACATATTTAAAGATAGAAGCGAGGAATAATAAGTAAGCTAGAGATAATAAGGTGCACTGAAATACAATTTTTCTGAATAGAAATAATTTCTTCAGATCTGAAAATTTATAATAAAAACACTCAGGGTTCCTAGCTCAATTATGCATAGCATAAAAAAAATAGAAAAACAAGCGCATAACAAATTATTTGACACGATTTTTACCCTAGAAACCCTAATGTGGGGAAACCAACAAACTTGGCCTTTTATTCAGTTTCAGAAAGTTGATTACAACAACCCTATTTTAGGAATTTTAGAACAAAAAATCACTCAGAAATTTCAGCCCTCCGACCCAACAAAAAATAGTTGTATGGTATTATGCAAATCAGCCTGTATGGCCCAACCAATCAATCCATAATTTGACTTTATTCATCCCACATGAATTTCCCAAATAGACCTTTTTCAAATCGGCTTGATCTCTACTCAATCAAATCAACGTATACGCCTTGGTATCTCAACCTCCACAAGTTTATTCACTAACCCTAAAAGATACCTATTTTTTAATCCAAACTCCATTGTCACTTCGATCTCTTATCATTGTTGAATCCCAACTCTTGTGCCAATTTGACTTTATCTCTCCAATAACCCCTTTCCGTCTTTTATAATTTTCTGACATAATATCTAAAGTGATGGAGGGTTGAGATTGCACCTCTACACTTGAGATAAATGGTCACAATATAATCTTTCGTGGACCTCTTAAGTTTAAAAAAAAATGTCCAATAAAAAAAAAAATTTAAATTATTGATTTTATGCCTAAGGTCCAAACTTAGTAAATATTTAAATAATTCAATTGTGAGAGCAGTGTGGTAATTTAGTACATGTCATGAAAATTTACTAATCCAAAATCACCTTCCAAGCTACATTTTCAACGCTCCCTCTTAGTGATAAATGTGCTTTGCACCACCCCCAACTTATCTCTGAAGAATTTAATTTTTCCCTTCATCAAAGCCTTAGTCATAATATTTTCTACCTACTCATATGTTGATACATAATGTAGCTTCACTATCACCTTTTACACACAATCTCAAATGAAGTGGTATCTAATATGAATTTGTTTCAACTTGTCATGAAACATTGGTTTTTTTGAGAGCTTGATACAACTTTGTTTGTCACAATGAATCAAATTTCGCTTCATATATTGATCAAATAACCCCGTGAGAAGTTTCCAAATCCATATTTCCTCACAAAATTACAAGATGATAGCCATGTACTCAGCCTTAGCAAAACTTAGTGCAATTGACTTATGCTTCCTATTGAAACAAGAAACTACTCCTAATCCCAAGAAATATTACCCAAAAGTGCTTTTTTTTTGTCAGTTATATTGCTTCCCAATCAACATTAGTGTACCACTCTAGCTTCACTCCATCCATATGATTATATCTTAGTCCATAATCAACTGTGCTTCAAAGGTATCTCAACACATGTTTTGTAGCCACCCAGTGAACTCACTTAGGCTCCACCATAAACTGAATGAGTACATTGATTTCAAAACAAATGTCTGGTATAGTATTGACAATTTACATGAGAGAGATAGTCAGATGTCTATATAATGTATGGGCCATTGCCTCTAATTTGGATTCATTAATATTCTTCTAGTTTTTCACTAGTGGTGTATACATTGGTCTACATTCCGTCATCTTGAATTTCTTTAGGACCTCAACTATATACTTCCCTTCCCCGAGGAATATCTATTCATCCTTTTACCACATTTCCAAGCTTAGAAAATAATGCATCAACCCTAAATCCTTCATGTCGAACTTTGTTACTAGGTCCCTCATTCATTATGTTATCAGCCTCTCACAAGCTGTGAGAAATAAGTCATCCTCATACATCACCAAAATGATAGGTTCACCCTTGACCTAAATGTAATATAGGTTTGGGTCTGCCTCACTCTTGGTGAATCCCATGACTTGCAAGTAATTTCCAGTCATGGCATACCATGCCCTAAGATATTTCTTGATTGCATACAACGTTCTCTTTCATTTTCACACATGGGAATCCATCCCATGCACCTCGAAACCCTTTGGCTACTGAATGTAAATATCTTCCTTGAACACATTATTGAGGAAGCCTATATTCACGTCCATTTGGTGAATCATCCAACCCATCTGCATGTAATATAAATTAATACCCTAATGGATGATTATAAGGGTACTGGGGCGAATGTCTCATCGTTGTCAATCCCTTCCTTTTGTGAAAAACCCTTAGCCAAAAATCAGGCCTTAACTTTTTCCACACTACCATTTGCAACACACTTAATCTTATATACCCATATAGAGCCAACCACAAATTTGTCCTTTGGTTGTGGCACAACGTCCCAAAAATTATTCTTCATGATATAATAATACTTTGCCACCATAACATCAATCCACATCTGATGCTCGAATGCCTCCTAGAAGTTGGAAGGCTTGGCCTCAATCATCTCGCTCATCAACTCCATATAGCTTGAATATATTTTTGATGTATTTCTCTATGTGAATGAATATATAGGAGTACCCATGTATTCCTTTGCATTGTTCAATTTCTAGTCTGCCCACTTGGCCCTCTTCCTTTCTTTTCTACAAGTATGAACCTAAGAGAGAGAAACCATCTGCTCCTCGTGCTTGGCCTGCTCATTCAACTCACCACTATGTGACACAATAGCCTAGGGTCTCTAGATTATATTTTTCTTTGGTGTCACCTGCTCCTAAACCTCCACTATAGAGGAATTTATGCTGCAAGACATCCTAAAAGCCCTCTGCTCCTCAAACATTACATCCCTATGTAACATTTTTTTTCTAAGTGTTGGAATATATATCATATATGATTTTGAAGTTTCATTGTACCCCACAATAATTCCATTCTTCATAATAGGTTCCTATTTGGTTCTATTCCCTAATGGAACATGGCAATATACTAGACAACCAAAGATACAAGTATGTGACAAATCTAGATTCTTCTCTGTAAAATCCTCCTGAGGTGTCAACCTTCCCAACACTTTACTTGAGCTCCAGTTTTGAAAATAAAAAATAATGTTGCAAACCTCTTCCCACAAAAATAGATGGCTCCTGATTATGTAGCATAGCTTTGGCTGCTCCAATTATGGCCCTATTTTTCCACTCTGTAACCCCATTTTGTTGAGGGTTGTATGGAATTGTTATCTCTTTTCTGATACCCTCATGTGCACAAAAGTCCTTGAAGTCATTTGAGGTGTAATCACCTCCATTATCAGACCTGAGTGTTTTAATATTCCTCCCTATATAGTTCTTAAAAGGTATTTGGACTCCTTGAACCAAAAAAAAACTTCACCCTTAATTTTCAATATATATATTCAGGTATTCCCGGAGAAGTCATATTTGAAGGTTACATAATAGTGGTATCCACTTAAGGAAATTATTGACATGAACCCACACACATATGAATGTATCAGATCCAAGATGCCCTCAACCCTAGTATTGCTACTTGAAAAGGTGGTCTTGGCATACTTTCCCATTATGCAACCATTGCACACATCATGTTGCTCAATCTTGAACTCAAACAGTCTTGTCACAATATCCTTGAGCACATTGAGTGCTTCATGGTGCAAAGGAGCCATCCTCTTGTACCATAACTTGCCCAACTATTTGCTTCCACTCAGCAATGCTTATGTTGGTTCAAACTTATGTTTGAATAGGTTACCATAATAAATTTTCCATCCTCAAAGGTCACGATATAACCCTTGTCTTCCAAGGTAGCAACATAAATCTTATTTTTGGTCATTCCTAGAACATACAACACATCTTCCACTAAAAAAGATTTTCCAAACTGTTGGAATATTCACCAATATTGAGAGGGGGGTGAATCAGTATTGGGAACTTTTTACCATTTTAATTATATTGTGTAAACATTAACAATTAACAATACCATTTAAAAATGCATAACATCACAAGTAGTACACAAGATATTTTCAACGTGAAAACCTAAATGAAAGAAAACCACATAAAGATTTTAATATATGTTTTAAATATTACATCAACAAGAAGCACCAACTTCCAATATTTTCCAACACCAATTGGAAGGAGGCACCAACCCCTTGGTTTTATCAACTCCAAATGAAACGATGCACCAACACCCTGTAAGAACCAACCTTCTGTAGCACCACCCTGCCACCCTGAAGTGTTCTCAGGCATCAATATGAAGGAGACTTCAATATACAGCTTGCACCACCCTGCCACCCTTAAGATATACGATAAATAAATACAATAGATTATGTTTAACATGTTTCCAAACATTTGATAATTGTACAAAACCATTAATTTTCCATTTTCCAACCATTGCAATACAATCCCTCTCTGTCACACAAATCACTTAGCAACACATCAAGTGATCTTCTCAATAATAAGATGCCAAAACCTAATAGCATCTCAAAATTTGGCATCTGAATCCAACATACATAGAACTCACTAAGGTAGCAATAAATCCATTTTCTTGTTAAAACCCTAGTAGCAACATACTCCAACACTCTTTTCATCAACATATCAATACAACACACTCAACCTAATGACATCACTCAACAAAAGATATTAAAACTTAAAAATACATGTCATTGTCAACTCTAGTGGCAACATACCCACATACATCAACTCTCCTCATCTCAACCAACACTCATAAACCTGTGTTACACTTATTGAATGTTGGCTTACACAACAATATGAATACAAGGTATCAATGAACTCTTATGCAACTTTTAAACTCAACATATACAATGATCATTAGAAATATTATGTGACAATACATAAATTCTTCAACAACATACACCATACTAATAAGCTTAAAAAATCCTCCTCTATCATTACACAATTCTAGCCAACAACACTTTAACACAACATCTCAATCACACACACTGATATAACTAGCTCTGCAACAACACCATCAATGATACAAATCGATGGCTAGATTTAGATACTTGTAGACATGGTAGAACCTACAACAACAACAACATTCACTCTACAATGCATTATCAAACTCTATCCTATGATCTCTAATCCATACTCTATTAATCACACCAACACTCTATCAAATGTCGCACTAGCTATATGCTCGGAACACACATACAACTTTTTCTCTACATCGCATCAAGGTTGCCAACCCTCTCTTTCTATACAAGTGCTATCATATCTAAAGCACACAACCAGATCAATCCAATGCTACAAACATCTTAGGTTACACACACTAAGACATTTCTCAGAAGTGCACTGCATTTTTAAGATTTCCAATTCAATACACACTTTGCAATACATAGGTTTCCATTTGTACACATCAACTCATCATTAATCACATAGAAATTGATTAATTGCATTTTCTCACTTAGGTTGCACTCTCCTGCATCAATTTTCACTAATAATATCCTGTCATACCCATTAAAAGACAAAATTTAAACTGTACCATATGCAGGCCACAACATTGCATCAAAAAAGCTACGAATCACAAACAAAAAATTAATTGTCTATGCACTTATATCTATGTCGCATATGCATTGGTTTTTTTAACCTAAACACTCCACACAAATGTATTCAATTGGAGTCTAATCACACTTATTCATTGTGCTCTATAGCACCAACACTCTAATTGCACCAATGAACCAACTCAATCACACCAATATTCTATGCTTCATTACATTGTCACACATTATTATACACAACACGCCATATCAATATACCATTTAACATGTTAGATTATGCATTAAATTGAACTAGTGCTTAGATCGCTCCACCATTTTCAGACCAACCACACACAAGATATATCACATCATTGTTACACCTTTTGTGTTGAAATTCCATGTAACAACTCAATTTCTCATCCTTATGAACACATTGTAAATACTTTTGTAAATTAAAAAAGCTGAGAGAGAGACATGAATTCCAGAGTTGAGGAGGTTGCTTGCTTGGGATAGTCAAGGTTTCCTTGTGAGGGAAATATGAATTGTTTTGATAGTCATTAAACTTTGGTTGGTGTAACTTAATGGACTGGTTTTCTGAAGTTAATGACATTGTAAGATAAGTACGCAAACCATGTTGCCTTGGAGAACACTCACAAGGCAGGGATGAAAAGAATCAATGAACTAGATTGTGTTGTCAACCAAGACAATGACAGTAAAAAACTATGCGGGAAGAGAAAATAAGGTAGTTCTACCCCATTAGGGGACACACACAGGGACTCTTGGACACTAATCTATTCAGAAATTCAGGAGGCACGATAGCGGAGAAAAGAAGAAGGGGACAAAATTATTTTAGGAGAATATGAAGGGAACATTTAGAATTCCTATATTTGGGGTAAAATAATAATTCCTTAGTGCACTGGTTGTGCTATAGTTCCGTGTGGAAATAAATAGCGAAAATCCCTAGTTCCTGGTTCATTATTTGGAAGTGTTTGACCTCCCAAGAAAACCTCTTAGTCTCTGGAATCTAGATCGAGGGTGAAAACTACAAGTGAGCTTGGCTGCAACTGTCTACAGTTGGGTGGAGAGTTAGAGTCCCACTCTCAGTTCGAACAATCCTGCATTGATTAAGATAAGTGTTTGTTACTCACAAAAGAATATGTTTGCATTCCTAGTTTAGATGATGGTATTGTTGAAGGAGGCATGCATACATTATTACTGCTTGCATGAATGACAAATATGTGTGTTAATTTTTGAAGGTCCTAGAAAAACATGTAAGGAATATTAATTGCTACAACAATGTCTAGCATGAGTATTTTACCTTATGTAACATGATGACTATAGTGTTTCAAGCTTCCATGATTGGTGCATATGTTGTGACATGGTGAAATTGGGAATTCCTTCTCTCTTCTCCTTGGTGGTTTGTTAACTTACGGGTATTATACACATGTCTCCCTTATTTGTTCCACATAGTGTTGACCATCAGTTTGGGTAAGTGTCTTCACTCATTCCCAATCATGGAGTCAAGAGAGTCCTTGTCCCAGACTCAGTTACCTTGCAAAATATAATATAAGTGTTCTCTTGCATTTTCTTAACTAGTAATACATGTATGTGTTTGCATTTTTGAGTGCTTATGATTGTAATGAGATTGTGTTGTATTTATAAATGTGATGAACATGTAACACCCTCTTCCCACATCTACCCAAGTTTTTAGTGTAAAATCTTATCGAAGGTGTACGAAAAGATATTACTTTAGCTATGATTGAAGAATAACCCTAACAACATAAATGGTTGTGTAACTCTTTAGATATGCAATAGAAAATGTGAATAAATCCTGCAAAAACCCAGATCTATGCAACAAAATTAGTTAAACAACAGAAATAAATTACAACTGATGCAAAATTAACTCCAAGCCAATAGACAAGACAAGATTAGAGAATGATTTTAGTATTATGTAACACATGGTCAAGGAAACAAGTGTCCCCCTCAATGGGATGGATTCTTGGTTGTCCTCAATGCTTCAAATTCATGAATTTCTCTCTCAAAGATGTAGAAAACCCAAAGCATATGTTGAAATCATATGGGAGCTCAAATGGCAAAAGAAAATGACAGCGACAATGAGAACGATCAAAGTCAAGAATGAATGGAAAACCCTCCCATTTTTAACAAAATATTGAGTTATCCTTGATAATGGAGAATAATAAAATATTATTAACCAAAATCGAGATCTAACTGCTTGGAATATTTTATTATATTTTGTTGGAGGGAAAAAGTATTTATATTGGTTAAATACCTTTATTTAGAAATAATAAACAAAAAAATGATTTATTCATCATTTCAAGAATGTGGTTAAAGAATAATAGACAAATAATGATTTCTTTAATTATTCCTAAGTGATTTAGTCAAATTTAGCAAGGAATAGTCAAATTTAGCAAGGAATAATAACTAAATAAATAATTATTCCTAGAGAAAAATAAGAAAAATAATGATTCATCTAATTATTTCTCATAATTGGGTTAAATATGAACAGGAATATTATTTAAACATTGGTTTAATTAATTATTCCTAGAGGAAAATCAAATAAATAAGGATTTATTTAATTATTCCTCGTGGGGTTTCCTTTTTTAACCATAAATAACCTAATAAAATATGTTTTATTAAATTATTTCTTAGAGTGAAATCAATTTTTCTATGGTAAAATTGGTCTTACATGGTGTATTTTGATCCATCTAATTAGAAATGGTTAGATGACCAATTTTTGGTGATAACAGATTGCCCCCCAACGTATGAGTGTTAGGAGCAAATCGTATTACTAAAGTACGTTGTAAGAACACAATCACTAGACACCGAAGGGGAGTCAGAGAGAGGGAGACATCAATGAAGCGAAGCAAGAGACGACAATGAATGAGGGGGTGAGACCTATAAAGTGATATAATTCTCCTTTTCTGTTGGAGTACCTATTCTCAATGAGGTGGGGGAGGCATACTCATAACTGTCGAGATGACAAAGTAAAAAGAATAATGGTGAGCCCAAAAATGTGTGACTGAGATACAAAATGTATAATACATGATACATGACACGTTGGCATCAATGGGCCATAAAATAATATAATGAATCCCACATATGTGCATGGGAAGCATGTATCAGGACTAAATACAATAACATCTGAGTATATGAGACATAATTCCCCTCCATATGACACAGGGAGAGGGGGTGGGTACAAAAACCAAAGAAGCCCTGCTAAATAGGAAAGGCCTCTGAAGTGTTAGGATATTCCGACACATAGGAAATAGTTAAGAATAACTTAGTCTAGTCTCTCTCTGAATTTAACTGGACAGAAACCAACATCAATTGATAAATATTTATCAATGTCCATTCGCATTTGCTGCATAATGAATCTAAAAATGAGATATACACAACGGTCACGATTTGTAGTGATCCGACGGTTATCTCTCACCTCGGTATTAACGAAACTTGATCCGTGGCTTCACACCCGATTGGTCCATAATCTCTATTTAAAGAGCATGGAGGGTCATTTTTCCAGTAACCGTTTATCAGAGAAACATATGTAACTTTTATTTTTATATTAATAAATTTCCTGAAGTGGCCGTGTTGGCTCAGGCCATGGAATGTTTCCCTCTTTGAGGGTTTTAACCACGTGATTATACTAGTGTACTGATTTGTGATCTGTTTTTGAGTAGTGACCTTTGGTTCTTGATCTAAGTAACTTACCCTGTAAATTCCTACATGGTATCAGAGCTATTTTGAGGGCCACATCCATTGTTGATCAAAATCCGAAGCCGGTTTGACTGCATGCGAATTCTGTTTTGTAGATCTACTATTTTTGAACATTTTTGGGCTTGGAGAACTGCTCTGTTGTGTTCGTAGCATCTGTTACAGTGAGGAATGCCTTTTGTTTCATGCAAAAAGGTTTCCAGCTGCCCAAGTTATGACAGTTTAGATCTGGAGGTATAAAGCATCTATTTTGCAGTTATATTTGTTAATAATTCTGCTTATTTTGGTTTTTTCTGTTTATTTTTTGTATTAAGGTTTTATTTATTTTCTGGAACTATACCCTCTTCTATGTGTATTCTCTTTGCTGTGTGCTCCGTGCAATCTCGAAAAATCAGAAACAAGAAAAAGGGATTTTTTTTGCTACGTATGCTCTTTCCCCGCGTCTTTGTGCGATCTCGGGAAATCAGAAATAGTGAAAAAAGTTGTAGTTGCCGGTAAGGCTAACCGAAAATATAACATTCTATCGTAAGGCTTTGCATTTCATTTTTTTTGCTCAGTTTTTTGTGTTTTTTTGTGCAGGAAAAGGCAAAAAAAAAAAAGAAGAAGAAGAAGAAAAAGAAAAGAAAAGAAAAAAGAAAACCCCTTCCTCCTTTCATACAATAACGTGATCCTCTTCCTATCTCACTTGGTGAGGGGTTAGTTTATGAGAATAGAGGTCTTGAGTTCAAGTCTCATTCTCAAGCTTCTTTTATAAAGAGTTTTTGTTCAAAGGGGCGGATTTTTTTTTTTTAAAGGCCGTACTTCATCCCGTTCCTGTAACTATTCGGCATCTACAACTTAGATTTTTCAAAAGGCATAACTTCTTCATCTGGAAGCCATTTTTCGAGCCATTTTTTTTTCAAATGGCCTAATTTTTCGAGACATTTCCATTGGAGCAGTTAGTTTCAGCTTTTCTCAGCTTCAGTTTTTTTTTTTTAAATGGAAAGTGCATGCCCGATTATTCTTAACATCACCAATTATTTCCAATGGCTACCTCACATGGTAGATATACTTAGAAGTAAAGGGCTTTATAGAATAGCCACAGGACAAGAAACTAAACCTTCCGATGATGATAAAGATGCTAAATGGGAAAATAAACAAGATCAAGCATGAGGGTTGATAGGAATGTCCATTGCTCAAGATCTTCGATTTCATATCCTTGACATTGACACCCCAGATGAAGCCCTGGAAAAGCTTAAAAATATTTTTGGAATTCAAAATAAAATCAGGGCCCATCAGCTTGAAAATGAGTTGCTTACTTTGGACCCCAATAATTTCTCCTCCATTGAAGATTTTTTGTCCAAATTAAAGACCCTCAGAATTCTTTTAGAAGGTTGTAACATAAAAAAGGATGATGGTAGCCTCATCTATTGCATTCTTGCTAAGCTTGGCCCTGCATACTCTGTATTTGTTTCCGCCTTCCATTCCACTAGAGAAGCCATCATTTCTTCAGGAACCACCTACAAGAATCCCTCTTTTGATGCCTTTTGCGATTCTTTGATAAGAGAACAAGAAAAAATTTTACACCTTGGTCTTATCACTGCTGGAAACACTTCTAAGAAAGCCTTAGCATCCCAACAACAACCATATCAAAAGAATGCCAAGAAGCAGTATCCTAAAAAATATGGTCCTAAACCAAAAAAGGGCCCTAAGAAATTTCAACCACAAACTGAAAAAGAAAATCACCAAAATAATAAGGCAAATCAAAACAAAGGGAAGAAGATAGATAGACATTGCAACTTTTGCATTTGAGATGGCCATATAGTGTCCAAATGTTTTAAGAAAATGGAAGCCTTAGAAGCAGCAATGAAGAAGCACAACATCAATTTGGAGCACTCTTCACCTTCATCTTCAGGCATGGCACTTTCTGCTTGTGGTTGTCAAGCATTAAGATCTGGTTATGCATTAAATGTATCTTCTTCTTCTCCTTCTCATGAGTGGCTCATTGATTCTGGAGCTTCTTACCACATGGCTAAAAATAAATCCATGTTTTCTTCTTTAAATGATTGTAACACCAAACATATTTATGTTGGTGATGATATATCTTTTAGTGTTGTATGATCTGGAACCATTCATCTAGATAATGGTTAGTTTAATGATGTACTATGTGTTCCTACCTTGTCATGCAACCTTCTATCTGTTTATCATATAACTCATTCAGGTGAAGGGAAAATAGTAGAATTATCACCTCATGATGTTGTAATCAAGGACCTCAAAGATCCTAAACATATTTTAGCTACTAGCATTGCTGATGATTCCGCAAGGTTGTATAAGTTTGACAAATTTGGGTCATCCTGTCTTCCCTCTGTTTTTGTTGCTCATAATGATGATGTGAGAAAAATTTGGCATGAGCGATTTGGTCACTTAAACTATCGCTCTCTTCAAACTCTATGTAAGGAAAATATGGTGACAGGCCTTCCTATGGTATCTTTCCGAGATGGTGTTCACTCCAGATGTGTACTCGGAAAACATCATCAGGATAGTTTTGACAAACGTGCCTCTTGGCACGCTTCAACCCCTTTGTAGCTTGTGTAAAGTGATTTATGTGGTTCACTTCCTGTTGTTTCTTTCTCTGGTTGCAAGTACTTCTTAACTTTCATTGATGATTTTTCCAGACGCACTTGGGGTATGTTTCTTAAAACTCAAGAGTGTAGTTTTTAACATGTTCTTGGCCTTTAAGGCCTTTGCTGAGAAAAAATCTGGACATCAAATTCTTAAGTTAAGATCAGAAAATGGTGGAGAATATGTTAACAACAAATTTATCAACTTCTGCACTGAGCATGGCATTTAATTGCAACATACCATTCCATATACTCCACAACAAAATGGTGTAGCTGAAAGGAAGAATCACATCTTAAAAGAAATGGCTAATTGTATGCTTCAATCTAAAGGACTTGGTCTCAATTTTTGGGCAGAAGCCATTAACTGTGAAAATTACATAGTAAATTGCACTCCTACTAAGGTTTTAAAGAATATAACTCAAGAAGAAGCTTGGAGCTCAATCAAACCAGATGTAAGTCACTTTCATGTTTTTGGAAGTGATACTTGGGCCCATATTCTAGATGCGAAACATAAAGCCTTAGAACCTAAGAGTGAAAGATGCATTTTTGTCGGATATTTTGAAGATGTCAAAGGATATAGACTTATTCAACCAAAATCCAAAAATATAATCATTAGAAGAGATGTAAATTTTGATGAAAATATATCGGCCTGCGAGCCTAGTTCGGCGAATGTGCCACCTTTGGCCTGCGAGCCTTATTCGGCATATGTGCCACCTCTCTCTCTCTCTTCTATTTTTAATAGCATTCCTTCTACTTCATATGATGATAGCGAGGATGAAAATCCACCTCCACCTCTTGAAATTGTTCCTTATACTCCACCACTTCCAAGATGGGTCCTCTCTACTCGGGATGCAGCAGGTTCTCTTGCAGGTGACCCTGCTGATCGACGATGTACATGTTCTCAGTTCAAAAGAGCTTCTTCCTTATTGGCTTAAGTTCCAAAAAATCCTGATCCAAAAACCTTTGAAGAAGCCTCCAGTCACCCAGCTTGGGATGAAGCTATGAATGAAAAATATTGTTCCTTATTGGCAAATGATACTTGGGATCTTGTTCCTCTTCCAAAAGGAAGAAAACTTGTCATATGCAGATGGGTTTACAAAACAAAGTTTGGACCAGATGGAAAAGTGGATAGACATAAAGATCGTCTTGTCGCTAAAGTATTTTCACAAGTTGAAGGCATTGAATATACTGAAACCTTCTCCCTTGTTGCCAAAATGAATTCTATCCACCTTGTTCTTTCCCTTGTTGCTTCCTTTAAATGGGAAGTCCATTAGATGGATGTTCAATTTGCCTTCTTACATGGAGATTTACATGAACAAATCTACATGCAAAAACCCCTTGGCTTTATCAAAAATGACTCTAGCCTTGTTTGTCACCTTAGGAAGTCTCTCTATGGTCTCAAAAAATCTCCTCAGGCTTGGTATGCCAAAATGGATAGATTTTTATTAGATAATGGTTTTTCTAGGTGTCATTCTGACAACAATGTCTACACCAAGAAAGTGGGTAAGTCCTTCACCATCCTTGTTCTTTATGTTGATGATCTTATCCTTACTGGTAGTGATCCAAATCATATAAACCATGTGAAGTATAGCCTCAAAAAGAAGTTTGAAATGACAGACTTAGGACACTTGCATTATTTCCTTGGTCTTCAAGTCTTGAAATCCAAGGAAGGCATTACCCTCTCTCAGTATAAGTATGCTTGTGATCTTCTACACCACTTTCACATGGAAGACTGTAAGCCAACCCCTTCTCCCTTTCAGTTTGGAGTCAAGCTTTCAGTCACTTGTACTAGCCCTGAAGTTGATGCTACCTTATATCGTCAACTTGTTGGTAAACTTCTGTATCTAACCCACACCCATCCTGACCTTTCCTTTGCCGTTGGTCTTGTCGCTCGGTTTATGCACCAACCTCATGAAAGTCACTAGAAAGCAGCTAAAAGAATGCTTTGATATATTCAAGGTACATTTCAGTTTGGGATTCATTACAGTGCAGGAGCATCTCCCTTGTTGATTGGTTTCACTGATTTTGATTGGGTTGGTGACCTTGATGATCGAAAGTATACTACAAGATATGTATTCACTCTTGGTTTAGGACCTATTACTTGGTCTTGTAAGAAACAAAGTGCCATCTCTCTTTCTTCAGCAGAAGCAGAGTATTGTGGTGCAGTTGAAGCCAGCAAGGAAGCCATGTGGCTTCGTCAGATTCTGTCTGAATTTGGTCTTGATCAGCAACATCCAACTACACTTTGGTGTGATAATCAGAGTGCCATTCAGCTATGTAAAGATACAGTTCAGCATCAGTGTATGAAACACATTGAAATCCACATACACTTCATCAGAAAGCTCATTCATGATCGTGTTCTTGAAGTGAAGTATTGTCAAACGAATGATCAAGTAGCTGATATCTTTACGAAGGCTCTCACAAAAGCGAAGTTTACCAAAATTCGATCCATGCTTGGAGTTCGGGAAAGTTGTAATTAAGGGGGGATAGGCTCTAATGCCTCCTTCCTTCTCCTATTGTGTCACTTTTGTAAATCCTTCAATCCTATCCCAATTTTCTCTTAAGGGGGGATGTTAGGATATTTCGACACATAGGAAATAGGCTCCTTTTGTGTCACCTTTGTCAATACTTCAATCCTATCCCAAGTTGTTCTTAAGGGGGGATGTTAGGATATTCCAACACATAGGAAATAGTTAAGAATAACTTAGTCTAGTGTAGAGTTAGATAAATTGTGTTTCTTTACCACGTACATTTGTAACTTATAATCCGACGGTCACAATTTGTAGTGATCTGACGATTATCTCTCACCTCGGTATTAATGACACTTGATCTGTGGCTTAACACCCGATTGGTCCATGATCTATATTTAAAGAGCATGGAGGGTCATTTGTCCGGTAACTGTTTATGAGAGAAACATATCTAACTTTTCTTTTTATATTAATAAATTGCCGGAAGTGGTCGCGTTGGCTTAGGCCGTGGACTGTTTCCCTCTTTGAGGGTTTTAACCATGTGATTATACTGGTGTACTGATTTGTGATCTATTTGTGAGCGGTGACCTTTGGTTCTTGATCTAAGGAACTTACCCTGTAAATTCCTACATGAATATCTGAACGGATCAACTGAATGAGACATGCATGTTGTGGGCGCTGCACGCAGCTGAAACTGAACCCATCAAATCTGCGGCACTGCATTTGAGGCTGTAGCATAATCTGAGGTCATCCAGGCATGTGGGGGGCTACCTGAAGGCCAACCCCCTCATGAGGCCTGAAAAATCTCACACACACCTGGGAATAACTGGTACAATCTACTGGATCATCGGACCATCAAGTATATGAATCTCAATCATGTGATAATTAGCTGAGGTCGAGCATATGAGAAACAACCAATTCAAATGGAAATGATGATTCCCTTTGCATGATATGAGGCACTAAACAAGAATGGAAGCTGGAACTAAGGTACGCTACCCTCTAGACATTTTTTTGAAATAAATGTGTTGATGTCGACAGAAGAAGGTCCGCCATAGGTGAGACAATGATGAATCCTCAACTAAGGCACGAGGGATCATAGTAAAGTGATTGATGGACTGACACCAGGGATGATGATGGAGTAAGGGGATACTGAGTAGTGGACGGACGACTTCCCTTTTCAGAGCATAAAAAAGCATGGTTGACCTGACAGTTACTGACTCGACTCTGGAGGGGATGAGGGACAATATGACTGGAGGCCAAAATGGGAAACACGTGATTAATGCGACACAAAAATGGATGGAATGCTGTAACAAGAGATAAATGGGCTTGGGACAGACTTCATGAAAGCGATGATAACTCAACTCGGATGCTCTGAACAAGGGTGACTCGATGATGCTGCCACACAGGTTAGGCTCAGGGGGACCATAAAAAACATGAACAAATAATGGTTACTCATGACAAGAATCGACACATGAGATGAAAAGTACAAAAGAAAAGTGGTGCCAAAGTATGAGTCGCTCATATGAAGAAATTTAGTTTTAATGGTGGCAAACTAAAACTTAATGGAAAAATGGCTTCTGGGTGAAGTGTCAAATCAACAAAAACAAAAGAAGACTCATTATAGTGCTTGGTGAGAGATTTCCAATGGTGCTGACGATTCGTCAAACTGAGCTACGGAATTGGCGACATAAAATTTGGGGGTTTTCCTATAAAAGGGCGTTTTCCCTCCAATTTAATTCATTTTCTAAGTGAGTTGTGGTGAATTTGGAGAGGAGGAGAAGGCCCTAAATCTTGTGGAGGTCATAGTTGAAAAACCTACAGTGGGAAATAGGATGGCCTTACTTGTCTAAAAATGGCCTTAATGCTTCATGGAAGGATGGTTCCTGGTGAAGAATCAAGATACGAAAGGAATATAGGAATGAACTACTAGAGAAGGTCTAGACTCATCCCTGCCCACCAAGTCAAACATGGGGACCAAGTGGTAAGTATGGTATCACATAAATTAGAATATTTGAAGATATGGCATTAATCATCTATGATATATGGTTCGACGGAGAGGCCGGTAGGAAAAACTATCCAAGGAATGGGAGGATAATTGACCATACCTAGATCAGTGGGGTCTAGGCCGAGACTTATGTTAATCAAGTAAGAAGGTGGACAGGGGTACCATCATGCCCCCAACTAGGGGATACTGCCCCCAACATATGCGATGGAGGGGAGTGATATCGTATGAAAAGGTGGGAATGATGCCCCTAGCTAGAGGAGTTTGTGGAGCGCCATGTTGTTATGTGTGGAAATAATGGATTCAAGCATTCAATCTCATAGGCACTAAATCCTCAAGAGGATGGTGAGAATATATATGGGCATAGGTTCCCCCAAGCATGCTATGGACATGCCAAATGTATTTAGAGTAGTGGACTCACAACACATTTTGACGAGGTGGTTCACCATTTGTTTATGTTATGGTTTTCCTCCTATGGGAATAATGGATATATATAGTTAGATAAAGGGAATAATGGATTACCAATCTCATTTGGCACTACATATATGAATCAAATGGATTGAATTTATGGGTTCACATACATGGCGTCACTATACCAAAGAGTGGCTTTGGAGATAATGCACTGGTGCTCACCTAGAAAACATAGATGTTGGTCAACCACAATGTCTAAGGGACTGGGTTGTTGATGTAAGATGAAGGAATGATTAAGTGGATCATCCCTAGAGTGGTCTAAAGTGATATGAGACTTTAGATGTTCTTCTAAATGGGGAAGAATAATGGTACTAGAGTTGACACTACCAAATAGACTAAGAGGGTTGGGGAGAATTACTTCTCCTAGACGTTCAAATATGGGTGCCCTCTTACCCAAACATTAGGTATCAATGTAATGGCCAAAAGGTGTATGTGGTTCGAAAGCATGGGTTCGACGTAAGCGGTTATTGAACCAATCAACCTCACTACGGATGAAGTATTTTTGACTCCACAACATATTGGTCATGGGTCTACTACGGAAGGAAATATGCACAATGGTGCATATCTTCCTGAGGATAATCAGGTGTGGCCATGGCTTCCATGATGTTTTCATTTGAATAGAAGATGGGCGGACTTGAGGAAGTGAGACCACTTGACTTGGAGGAACTACCTGAAGCATCGTCATGAGAAACAAGGTTCACATGCACATCGACAACAAGAGGGGACGAATGAAAAATAGATGGTATATCTACCGATGTTGAGACCTGGGTATCCGCCAAAGGAGGTTCGATCGAATCAATATGGAGAGCTCAAAAAGAGTCTCCAAACGAGGATCCCATGGATGAAAATAGGTAGATAATGGTAGCAATGAAATCCATCATATATATACTAGGAGGGGGAATCACAATGTGTGGTTCCTATTCTGGTTCAATGATGGTGACAGAACCCGCGGGTAATGAAGTGGTGGGTTCATTATGAGCGGCCTCGATTTCATGAAGTTCCTGGCGGGTATAGAGAAAAACTTCGAGATGAGGACAATGATGAGAATAGTGGAAAAAATTGTCACACAAATCACAAGGGTGATTCGTGCGTAAGGATTTGTTTTTATTGGCTAACTCAGGTAAAGTAACATAGACCTCCGGGATGTTAGAGTCAGGAAATGTATCATTGACAACCTCTTTGAGATCAGGGAGTTTAGGACAATTATTGGTGGAATTCCCAACAACATTACGCAAAGAACATGGAGGTGTTCACTTTGGAGGCTTAGGTGGAGCTGGAGTTATTTGGGTAGCCTTGTCCTTAGGTTCATTCTTTTTGGCTTTGCCCCCCTCACTGGATGCTTTCACAACGTGAGTATATTCTTGTTGAGGTGGCTGTGGCATTGAAGTAAAGGGATCTTGAATATAATACATCATTGGACATGAGCATTAAATATCTTGACTGGTATTTGAATGGAAATAAATGAGGGTAAAGGGGTATGTTCTGACTTATCAACATCAATGATGATTAAACGATCATCTAAATTATCCACATCATCCATAGCAGATAGTAGAAATTTTCGTTGTGATGGGAATGTCTGGAGGAATTCCAGCATTGACATGGTAGCATGAGACTATGCTAAGTCATATACTATGCTGTAGGTGTGGGCGGCTTTAGCAGAAGCAAAATTTCAGTGTAATGGCCCTTTGGGGACTTGGGAATGACCTTTGCCTTAGGCTGAGGGATCTGTAAGGGAACATCTGGTGTCAGAATGGACGCTGTGGATGCTTTGGTTTGGGGCTCAGTTACAGACGTAGAGGTTTGCTTGTCATACTGGCGTGACTAGGTCTGAAGGTTGACTTTAGTGAAATTTACCTTGTCATAGTTCATCATGAGAATATGGTAATCAGGGGTACCAGACTGCTGAGGTTGAGGAGCAGCCTGACCTTGAGGGAAAGGATTAGTGAACACAACTGGTTGAGTTGGCGCTGTGTTTGGAGGAAGCGACGTGGTGGGTTGCTATCCTCTGGACATTGCTTGGGCTTCCCAAAAATCGCACATCTATGGTAAAATGGGAAAATAATGAGTATAATGGCCATGCACAACACAAAACGAACAAGGTTTCTTCATATGAAGGGTCTTGTTCTACTTGGGATGATCACCCTATTGCTGGTTTGTGGTGTTAGGATGGTTCCCTTAGAGTGCATTCAGTTGATTACCTTGATGACCCTGGTTACCATGCACTTGTCGGTTCTGGTTGCCTTTCCCCTTATTCTTTCTATTCGAATTGGGGGGATTAGTTGCGCCCTACTGAGCATACATCTGACCTTGATGAGGTGGTGGCTACTGTGGCAGAGGTTGAGAAGGCATGGGAGGTGAGGGAGTTGATGCCTGAGGGGCTAGAGCGCTAGGCTATTCATAAGGATAAAAATGAGATGGGGAAACATTTGGGTAAACAGGTGGAGCAATAGCTGGCCCTGGCATTGATTGATGCGGTTGGGAAAATGAATAAGGCATGTTGTGACCAAGATACAAGTTGCTTGGAGGGGGATAGATGTTGGAGGAATTGGTATCCCCCTAGGGGTAACCATAACTCATGTTAGGAGGATCATATGGATGTGAAAGGGACCCAACGATACCGTTAGTGACATGAGATGCCCCTGGTGCATTGACACTGTTGTCAATCCTAGAGACAGCCTTGAGTTGTGAAAGACCAGTGCCTAGGAAATCTTATGTAGCAAGGAGAAAAATGATATAGCAGGGATAATTGGTAAGACAAAGCTCTCATTCTATTTCTTGTAACAGGAAAATTAACTGGAGCGGGACAAAAACTTTCAGAAGTTTGATACAGAGAGAGAGCAATACTGCAGAGGCAAGATGTGAAACTTTAACACGAATTGTATCAGACAATTCAAAGGCAGCTTTACTGCAAGGAGGGCTGGATTCTAAATACTTCACAGAGATTGATAATCATAAAGTATCCATTGCATACGTAGAGTAGAGAGAATACTGACTACTGTTAAGAAAACATCCAGAAATATATACCAGCATGTAGTGGGCTTATAAAATTAAGAATCCACACATGAAGATAACATTTGTAAATAGCATCTCATAACAGCCAGTATAGCAAAAATACAGATGAATTGAAAATGAAACAGTATATCACACCTGAGCCATATTTAAAGTGCCGAAAAGCTTATGACATAAGTATCAACAAGGATAAATTTATATCAGAAACAGTGGGCTACTCGCATTCCAGAATGTGATAAAAGATAAATGGATGTAAATGAAATGGACAGCTAAGTTTACAACACATAGGAGAAAATTACACAATATAAAGCACCAAGACCAGAATCCTCATTAAAGATCAAACTCCTTTTCATTGAAACCCAATGGGCTCTTCACATTTGTATTAAAGCTTTCACAGAAATGCATACAAGAAATTCTTCTACAGTCAATTCTTCAGAAAATTTGGAACCTATTTTTCTCTTTTGATCTTTCTTATATAGACTTCTTCATACATGAGCGAGAATATATCCTTTGGGAAAAATATCTTCCTCGCATGCCCAAAATTTGTTAAATGTCCTTATCAAAATAACCAAAACTTATGATGAGGAATAGAGGCCTCTCATCATTGGCAATTAGGCACTTGGCCGTTTTTAAAACCAAAATATTAAAAGACAGTCTGATAAAGAGTAAAATGCTGAAGTGGAACATGAAGCCCACTTGAAACTTAAAAGTAGTTAACTAAGTAAAAATTAAAAAGGTCACTAAGGCCGAATCATGAGTTGACAGTGTTTCACAGATGCGAAGGGGTTGAGGCAGTTGCGGACGCTGGTGGTGGAACATTTGCTGATGAGCTGGCGATCTGGCTGGCGAATTGAGTGCATCTTTACTGGCTGTCAGCTGAAGGTTCGGGCATTGCTGCGAATCCTTCCACCTTGACATAGGCCTCTGTGAGGGCGTTGAAACCCGCCTCGGTAGGGAGCTTGTGTTTTACCAAATGGAGGAGGGCGAACTCTTGGCGAAGGGACGAAACAATTGTTTCAGCCTTTAGTCGAGCGGTTTTATTTGACAGGAGGTCCATCCGGTATTTTTATTCCTGTAGACGTGTCTTATATTCTGTCAACGGTCGTAGCACGGAAGGAGTGGTTGGGTCCCAACAAGAAGGAAGTCCAGCTGTTGTAATCTCGTCCCATACTGCATCGAACCGACCCATGTTTGTTACCACCTGTTGCAGGGCTCTCGAAGCTGTAACTCGGGCTGCCTCCTTGTCGATAATTTTTTGGCATTCAAAAGCTTCCATGAATCGACTTGGTATGCCATGCTTCTCCACCTCATCAGATCCCAACTCTTTCAAGAATGAGATGTAATTTCTGGCGTGCTGGGCTCTGTCAGCCAAGTTGAGGTCTACCTCCTGCAATTTCCTGTTGAGATAGGGTATAGCAGATTTGTTTTCTCCCATCGTTCTTAGGAAACCCCATTGTTCCATCACCGCTGAGATTATGTCCGACCAGATTATACCTCTCGCTTCACTGAGGGTGATATTGCCCTTCATGCGGATTTTAAGGTCAGTGATGGTTTTCTGCTGGTCGGCTCTTGTCTTCTTTTCCTGCTCGATCTCTTTCTGCAGTGTCTCTATTTTCCTGCTATTCTCAGCCAGGAGATTTTCCAAATAAGTGATCCTCTGCCTAGCGGTGGATGCCTGCTTTTCTAATATATCATTTGCAGCTTTCGCTGCATTTAGTTGCTCTGACAGCGGACTCGTCTCTAGTGGGTTTGTAGCAGGCGCACAATTGTGCGTGTCCCAGATGTTCTGCAGCTCCGTCAACCAACTCTGTAGAGTAGTGATTGTCTCAGCCATTCTTTCTTTGTCCTCCCTCTCCTTTGCTAGTATGTCAGCCAGTTCCGCTTTTTCCTTTTCTTCTTGCGCCAACTCGATCGTCTGCACATGCTGGGAGCCTGGTATGTGGACCTTACTTTTCAATGACGCGACCTCTTTCTGCAATTTTTCTATCAAAGCACGCTGTGGGTTTGTTTCTCCCGCATCCTTTCCTTTGATTAACTCCTGGAGGCCGCGTATTTGATTTTCCTGGGCGCGAGAGTTTTCCTGTTCATTCTTTAGGGTCGCCCTCACCTGTTCATGCTTTTTCTCTAGTTTTCTCATCGCAATGGTGACCCACATCACCTCGTCCTTCAACATATCACCCACGACCTGAAACAGGTTACACATATCGGTTGTCGGCACCTTGGCCATGTCAATTGCATGTTCGAGCACCCGGTAACTAGTGACACCTGTATCGGGATCCAGGATGGCCTCAACCATAGACAATACCAGGTGTTCTGTGTCCACATTCATGGTGGCAGAAACCCTGGTGTGATATTTCTCTATATACCCTTCCAGCTCAGATTTGTACTTATCCCTGATCGTTCTATTTTCCTGGTTCCTTGCAACTGCCCTTGGTGAGGTATGATCTCTGATGGCCTGTGAGACTTCCGAGAATTCGGAAGAGGTGGTACTATCTCTCAACACTTTTATCCCGGCTTTACTCTTGTCCAGTTGACCATACGGTGTAAACGGTTCTAGCAGTTGCTCTTCCCCTATGACTTCTGCCTCACTGGAGGCTATTTTCTGCTTTTTGCGAAGGGGAGAACCTGTTCCTGAGGTACCTGCTTCTTCTCTGCCTCGGCCTTTATTGATGTCCTCTTCTTCCCCTGTGGCAGATGAATCTGTCTCCATCTGCGAAACCAAAGGCCAAGTTTCAAGGTTAGCCCTCCACTCTATGAACGACCTTGATTCATGTGTATAAGGTGTGGACTTGTTCCTCTTTCTCCTGTTTGAGATAATTTCACGAGGATAATAGGCCCAACCCTTTCCCAGCCTTAGGTCCATGCCTTGCAACAGTTTCTCGACAATGGGAAGGGCATGTCTTGAATTCACAACAAAAAAGCTGATAGTGATAGGGAGTCTCAGGATGAAACCCTTCTTTGCAGGGACAAAGTGGAGTTGGTCAGCCTTGAGGGTTTGTCGAATATACTCCAGAGCATAAAATCACCGAACAAGAAACACAGGCAGCTGGTAAGGGGAAACCTCGGCTCCGTAGACCCGAATTTCAGTGTAATTGTCAAATAGATACCAATCCCCAGTGCTCTGGAATTTTCCGGCTTGTAGCCAGCTCTTCATTTCAGGAAAAACTCTAGGTGAGGGTGAATTGTGGATAATAGTATAGGCAATGGACATGAAATCATTTACGAACCTGGAATAACCCTCTCCCTTAGGCAATTGGAGTACAGAACAATTCCAGTCAAAAAATGGTCGGGGTTGGGAATTCTCCTCATATACCCTATCTAAACCCAAACCCTCAAACTTATCAGCGTGCTGATGCAGGAAAAGATAGAAGACCATCGAGCAAAAGCGGAAGTGACTGGTTTCTGAAAGCTCTTGGAACTGGGTTCGAATGTTTGCAACAAGGAAGCCAAGGATATCTAACACTACCCCCTTTTGAGACATTAACCACAAGAAATAAACACATACCCTGGTGGTTTCCCCCAAGGTGCCTACTCCTAAAAGACCAGCGATGAGGGCAAGGATGGGCTGCACTTCCTCTTTGAACAGACTCAGTGGGAAAGGTTCTGCAATAGGAAGAGACATAGCCTGGTTGCTGGTGATGGAGGAAATGAAGTTGTTTTGGCGCTCCCATGGCAGTTTTGTGAACTGGGAGGTTAAAGCCACTTCGCTGAAACTAATATAGGTGGCGCTGGTGGGAAAGTGGAGGGCTTGCTTGATAATGTCGGGGGAAAGAGAAAAAATCTTATTCTCCTGAGGAGAGGTAAACGTGCCTCGACGCTCGTCGTAAGCATCTTTGAGCCAGCAAATAAAATCAACCACATAATAGACTGAGGGGGTAATTTGATGGTATAAACCAGACACAACCACCCGGTATCAGTCTCTATTCTCAATATGTCATCTAAAAATCTCGGGTTTAATGCTGTTGATGTGAAAAGGGTATTGAGGATCACAGATTTCAGCTTGCAGGTCGATGAAGGGCTCGAACCCGGGTGGGTTTCTGGTTTCTCGAACCTGAGGGGTTTCTGGTTCAGCTTTCTTGGGCGTGCCCCTTCCCATGACTGACATATAAAACTTTTAAAAGACGAAAGGAAAGCAGAGAGAAAATGAGGGACGGAATACCTATGCAACAGGGAAATATTCTCAGGAAAACGACGCGGGGGTGTTGATAGCGACTGGGTAGACCTTGGCACTGGTTCCGACTTAGTATATATTGTAACTAGAAACCTGTGACTTTTACAGGAGTAAAATACGGGAAGAATGTTATCTTTCGACTGAGCGTTCTGAGGTAAAAAGGCGGATAGGTAAAATAAACGGGGAAAAGTGTCGTAAGGACATTGACAGTGGAGCACGCGGCGAGTAGGGATTGGGTGTCAGCTGAGAACAGGTGAACGCCGCATGCCGGATTTAATACTGGTACGGGCCTCAGTACCAGCTCGCCTAGGAACTTACCTTACCTTTCCGCTGCAATAAACCATACGGTTCTTGGAACATATCACTTGTAGGACGGGTTAAATACACAGCGTACCAGTCTTTAGGGCCCACATTCCGTTCTACCACGTTACTGAAATCCAAATTGCTTTGATCTGCCACGTCGCTCTTTACCTTGGGCCCACACCGTGATGCTTCAATATAATTCCGCAGGGGTATGAGTCTATCCTCCCTTCCGCCTCTCAACCCCCATGGAAATTCCCATATGGAGAATTCCCTCACGTGCACATTTGAGGCGCGGGAAGCTTTTAAATTATTTCGCTTTGCATCCTTTGTACCGTATCTTTACACTTTTTGAATTACTGTTCCCCTTTTTGCTGTATATCTTGACCTTTCGTGTACACATGTTTCGTCTTAAGCATGATACTTGCCTCATCATCGTTTCTCATTAATCGACTTTTTTCAAACATTTCACGATCAACCATATCATTCAATACCTGTCTATCCCAAGGTTAACTCGGAAGAATGACTAATGTTAATTCATGATCAACAAGCACCACCAGGTATAATGGTAAAACAGTATAAACATAACTAGATTAGGCGTAGATAAAGTCATATTTTAACGCAACCTGGAGATATTCTTCCTCGAATTGAGGAAAATGAGATGCAACATCTTTACCTATGGGGGCTAAGAGAATTCTAAGAAACCAATCCATATAGACATGATCGTTGAATGTAGGATCTCTACATAAGCTCCTTCTTCTACGCCATTCTTGGACATGGTCAGAAAGGAGGGTGGCAGAAGATTGACAAAATGCGGTCAACAACTCGGCATCAATATCATAACGAAGGGGTAGTTGGAAATGTGATATAAACACTTTAGCAAGAGTTGCAAAAGTGGTATGAGATGCAGCGGGCTAATCGATATGCCACTTCATAGCTTCTCTAGTAAGCGTGCTTTGGAACAACCTAAGGAAAATGGAGTCATTGATGATGGAAATAGATGAACACCACATATGAAAGGAGTGGACATGATTAGTGGGGTACTCTAGAGTGTTTCCTTCAAACTTAGGAATGTCAGAAGGAATCTCAGTTGGCATAGCTGGCCAACCTGCATTGTGGAGTATGGGGTCATTGGGGTCATTGATTAACTGACTAAAATCAGGAAGGCTTAAACCTGCCATAAAAGGTAGAAAAGGAGTAGCCGAGATGGTTCCTATAGTGGTACCACTAGAAGTGACTCCAGGATTAGGGCTAGAGCCACCGATGGTTGGCCTCTTGCACCTGCATTGGCGCCTGACATTTGGATGTATGATGTTGAGAAGAAGCGGAACAGAGGAAGAACCCAATGAACTAGAAGAACCTGAGTTAGTATGGGGGCTCGGGGAGGACTAACATGGAACCTACAGGGTGGAGTAAAATGTCCTAACGTAAACTGAGGGTGAAGACCTTGGAGTCTCTACGACAAACACCTTGGGGGTGTAATGATGGAAAATCACAAATGACACAAAAAGGTTGAAGAGTGATAAACAAAGGATCTGTGATGTTTATATCTTGGATTGGTAGTGTAAACCAAGCACTCTTCGCTTTAGGTGTGAGTGTTTTCAAGCCATGTGTTTATTTTAATTAAGCCTATATGATTATTTAAAGAAAAAGAAAAATGTTGAAAAATTGTAAATGAAACTGAAATGACAGTAAAATAAATAGCTAATCATGCATAAATCCTGACCCAAACGAGGCTTTCAAACAACCAGACTATATGGGGATGAAGTCAACTCAAAACACACTAAAATGGCCAATAGATCTAATGTCAATGAGACTAGGATCTAAGGACTTGATAATGCTAGAAATGATGCAGAAAAAACAAGAAGAAACCAAAGGAGATAATTGCTACAAAGATAAGGCTAAAGGTGAAAAACCTAGGGAAACCAAGGGGACCCCGAGAAAAAAGTCCAAAAAAACTCAACATGGAGTTTTGGATGTAACAATAACCTATCTTAAGGATTTGTAAATATGATGGATCAGACCCTGAAACAATGGTTGAAAGTGCTGCAAATCTCAGACTACCTACTCAGCTCAACTCCTCCTAAAAAGGTGGACGTATACATAATCCATATGGGGCTTGATTCTAATTCAAGGATACAAATTGAGCACATCCATGCCTAATACGGGCTGAAATAGAGGTCAGAAAACCCAAAACAATGCTCTTAGCAAACCTTGATAGTTTTAGAAAAAAATCAGAAAAGTTTCCAGATTACAGTTACTGAACTGTAAACAGTCAATCTCGCCCTTTTTGAGCTGATAAGTGTGATTTTAGGGGGAATCACACTATTTGGGCTAAAAACTTAGATTTATGCTCCTTGGTTCTCGTGTGACAAGTTGCAGAAAAATTGTCATCTCTGGTGCGGCTGGTACCTGTTACCTGCAAAAAACACTAGAAAACATCCATAATTTATAATTTTGACTGAATTAGGGGAAAAAAGTTAGAAAAAAACATCAAGAGACTGAAAAAACTGAAGAAAAACCCTTGTGGCTGAAGCTAATGGTCACACAAGAATATGAATCACAACAGTGGAGTCACCATTTGTTAGTGTAAAATCTTATCGAAGGTGTATGAAAAGATCCTACTTTAGCTATGAGTGAAAAATATCCCTAACAACAGAAATGGCTGCATAAATATTTAGATTTGCGATATACAATGTGAATAAATGTTGCAAAAAGCTAGATCTATGCACTAAAAGTAGTTAAAGAGCAAAAATAAATAACAATTGATGAAAAATAAACTCCAAGTAGCCAACAAACAAGACACGATTAAAGAATGATTTTTGTATTATGTAATACATGGTGAAGGAAACACGTGTCCCCCTCAATGGAATGGGTTCTTGGTTGATCAGGAGCTCAAGTCCGAGCTATGGAAAAAGCTCAAAATTTAAAGTGTTCAAAATCACTTGAAACCTGAAAGATCGGATAGGCCTCATCGCTGCGATCTTGGCGCCGCGAACAACACTCAAATCCGACATCATATGTGAAAGTTATGCAAGTTTGAAGTTTGCAGTAAACTGCAAAAAACTGAGTTGACTAGGTTTGACTTTCAAATTTTGAAAAATTAAAAAAGCAATATTCCCTGGAATATTCCATTCAGACCAATCATTTTGTGACAAGTGGCAGTATCTTATTTGAAGTTGGTTTGACTTCGTTTTGAATGGACCAATGGGAGGCTGCCACGTGGCAGGCTCGGAGGCTGCCACATGGCCCCAAGCCGTGGAAAGTTTGGCGTTCAAAATTTTTGTAAGGCCACAGGTTTGAACCCTAAACCTCATGTCGACAAGCAGAGCGCTCTATCGTTGGGCTACACATTAGATCTTAACCATAATAGGATTCAAAACATATTTGAAGTTTAAAATTGAATCGAGCCAAAAAAAAAGGGGGCTAGCTCCTTAGGGCTAGCCTGACCCCGTATGCCATATGAATCAACACCAGTGACCAGGGGATTTTCTAACCGATGGGTTTCCATAACCGTTATCTTCAGTGGTTATCGCGGATATGTGACCACGTCTTCAAGATGACATTAAATGCCACGGTTGGTTTAACACAAAATGTTGCGGTTTGGGCGGAGAGGTCATGTGACCATAATTTCTAACCATTAAATGCTACATTAAACTGTTCGCCAGTTTTGGCACTTTCCACTAATTTTTGTGGAGTTGTCCAAATTTGTCGGGATTAACTGCAGTTAGCCCACATTTAGTGCGGTTTTCAAGTGCCACTGGGCAAAAATCTTGTTTGGGCCATAACTTCTCCAATATTGGACCAAATTGAAAAAATTGTTAGTAAATTTCGACAATTCTGAGCATTTTGGAGTGTTTGGGATAGGTTCCAGAGGCAGTAGAGGTGTTCTACAACCATTTTTGCTTCAGGGAAGCTTGGAGAGCCACCAGGGACATTGGGGAAATGGAGATGTATGGAGTTGTACCTCACTGTTTGAGGTGAACCAAAAACCATTTTCGACTATTTTCCACCATTTGAACCTAATGGAAGAGGTTTTATAACTGTTTGAATACTTTTAGAGCCCTAAAAGCTTCAGGAGATTTTGGAGAGCCACAAGGGCCATTGGGGAAATGGAGCTGTATTGAGTTGTATCTCACTGTTTGAGGTGAAACAAAAACCATTTTCGACTACTTTATACCTTATGAACCTAATGGAAGAGGTTTAAAAACTTTTTGAGGACTTATACAGCCCAAAAAGCTTCAAAGGAGTTCAAAGAGACATCAGGGCCTTGTTGAAGAAGACATTGTTTTTGGTAAATTTTCACTGTTTAGTGAATATGGAAAGGCATTTTTAGCATTTTCATGTCTTCTGATTCTATATTTACAGTTATGTTTTCCTATTGAGGCACTTTTAAACTTGTATTAGCATTTTGGAGCATTTTAATACAAGAGGACAAGCCAATTTGGTAGGCTTGGTCCAACAGACGTAGCCCAGGAGGGGTGAACTTCTCACCAAATATCTGAGTCATGTTATGCTGAAGTTATTTTGCTATGTATTTCTGATTTAATATGTTAAACAACAAACTTAATTAACATTCCCTCACACATAAGACTCAGAAAACATATAAAAAACAATTTGTTTAACCTGCAACACGTGGATAATTTTGCACAAATTTAATTAAATCGAAATGGATACTTTGCACAACATTTACAACATTTAAAAATAATTCCATTTTCAGAACAAATGGTATAAGAGCTCAGGTTGAGCATTTGTTTTTGTGCAAAAGGTGTTAAAACAGTGTAAAATATTGACTGTTTTATTGGTTGGAAAATGGTTGATTGTATGAGTTTGCTTGAGTTGAAAAGATAGCTGTTGATAGCTAAGTCTTGGAAAGAAAAAAAGAGTTGTAGGCTATTTCCTTACCCCAAAGTACCTCAAGATTATCTTTGGAAAACAAACCCACTTGATTAGTGTTTTCTACAAAAGATATTGGAGTTTTGTTTTATGGCTGCTTGAATAAGAGTATGGCTATAAAGACATTTGGTTAAAATCTTGTCATTTGATTTGAAAGATTTGAGAACTTTTTGAAGTTCCTTTTGTTAATTTGACCATTTACATAATGAAAAATTCTTCCACAAGTGAGTTTTCCTCCGTCACGAGATTCTTCAATGATGACATGAAGAATGAGTTCATTAAGGTGAAGGACATGGTGCCGATTCTAATTGAGGATCAAAGAGAAAGTGCTAAGCTTCTTGCACAATTTTTAGCCATGAAGGAAGAGAAGGAAACAATTATCCAAAGACTACATGACATGGAGAAACAACTCCTTCAAGCTCAAGAAGCTTTTTCCAAGAACAAGCGTGAGGAAGAGGTAAACCATTCCAACTTATCTTCAATTTCCTCAATTGAAAAGTGTGTTGGTTCTTTTGAAAAACATACAAGGGGTATAGGGTCCAAATTAATGTTTAAGATGGGCTATCATGAAGGAAAAGGTTTGGTAAAGCATGCACAAGGCATGGTTGACCCTATTTCGGTTGTGGAGCGACCCAAGAATGTTGGTCTTGGATATGAGCAGTTTAATGGCGAAGACTCCAAATCCTTGAATGCATGTGATGCAAATTTAAAGAGAACCTTTATTCCAAGTTCTAAAATGCATATATGTCAACATTTTTTTAAGGATGATTGCCATTTTTTTAAGCCATCATTGCAGCAAGTAGAGGGTAAACATGCCACTTATGGTGAGCATTCAAGTTCAAATAATTTTCAAGACAAGAAAAGTGATGAAAGTCTGAAAAAGAAAGTTGTCTCCTCTACTAGTTCATCGTCTTTCAAAGACAAAAAGCATGGAAATTCTAAAAAACACAAGAGATATAATGATTCACATGATCAATTTGATTATGTTTAAAAAAATAATGATAATTTTTCTTGTTCAAATGAAATAAAGTTTTGTTGCACATTTTGTGGTGGATTTAACCATGTTGCTTCAAGATGCTGGTTGAAAAAGAAAGCACACAGGAAGCAGACAAGGCAAAGAAAACTTTCACAAAAAGTGCATAAGAGTTGCAAATTTTGTCAAAATAAGGGACATGATGTCTCTCATTTTTGGACTTTGCATCCAATAAGTCGTCCAAAGCACATGCAGCTAGATGACAAAAAGATTGGCGCAAGTGGATCTATGGATTCCATTATTGATGTGGAAATGGAAGATTCACATGTAGAAATGTTGCAACAGGAAAAGACGCCATGGAGGTGGCTTGGTAAGAAGTGGATTAACTTCTTAATGCAGTAAGTCATACTCATTTTGTACATGCAAATTTTATATTTTGTATGCATATATTTCAGTTGAAAATTTTGATGCAAGATTGCATGTAAAAGCGGTTTCAGTTGAAGGAATTTCTTTGTTGTTGCAAAATTTTTCCATGGAGGTGTAAAAGATGAGTATGATACTCACTTATATTGCAGAAATGTCTTTAAGTTCAGCTCTTAGTCACCCACATGTTTTTTTTGGGATGATGTACTTGTTGGTATTTGAAAAGAAGAGTTGAAGTTGCACATGTACATAGAGGTTGTATGTGTAATTAGCGAACTGTATATAGGTTCATTGTACATTGATACATACACATGTGATTGTAAAGATGTATTTTTTTGTTTATCGACTTGTGTCGATTGTGTCACACATGTTTGTCAACTTGTGTCGATTGTGGGCACACTTTTTACATTGATGGTTGTGTCAATTGTATAGCACATTTCATGTCAACTTGTTGTTGATGTCGTATGTTGCACGACTTATGCTTGAGTCAAAGGTGTTGTCGATTGTGGATCATAGATGGATACACCATTGTGCAAAGAATATTACCATATATTTGATGTTACAGGAAGCTAACAATCAATGCTTTGAAGGAGCAAAGAGGTGATCCTCATTTCAAATTTTGCATGAGATTTTCGTTTCAATATTGATGTGCATTCTTGTGACAGGATGTTACAGGAAGCTTGTAGTCCATTTAGGACTTGATGTTCAGATTTCTTCTACAATTTTCTCGCCAGTAATTTGTTGAATGAGCGCAAGAAAATCAGCTCTTGACAGGAGGATAAGCATCAGTGAAGGGAAGAATGAATTTCTTTCTAGTTAAGTTCAAAAATCATTTGCCATGCAAGGAAAATTTTTGGAGGCTGAAGAGAAGAGGATGTTGATATTTTCTCATTTGTTGTACAATTCAGTTTCAGCATTTCAGTGAGCTTTTGGGGTCCAAAGCTTCTCATTTGGGAGGTGTGATGAGGAGCTCAAGTCTGAGCTATGGAAAAAGCTCAAAATTGAAAGTGTTCAAAATCACTTGCAACCTAAACGATCAGATAGGCCTCGTCACTGTGATCCTGGCACTATGAACGACACTCAAATTTGACATCGTATGTGAAATTTATGCAAGTATGAAGTTTTCAGTAAACTGCAAAAAACTGAGTTGAACAGGTTTGACTTTAAAATTTTGAAAAATTAAAAAAAGGAATATTCCTAGAATATTCCTCAAAATATTCCATTTGTACCAATCATTATTTGACAAGTGGCAGTATCTTATTTGAAGTTGGTTTGACTTCGTTTTGAATGGACCAATGGGAGGCTGCCACGTGGCAGGCCCGAAGGCTGTCACGTGGCCCCAAGCTGTGGAAAGTTTGGCGTTCAAAATTTTTGTAAGTCCACAGGTTTGAACTCCGAACCTCATGTAGACAAGCAGAGCACTCTACGATTGGGCTACACGTTAGATCTTAACCATAAAATGATTCAAAACATATTTGAAGTTTACAATTGAATCGAGCCAAAAACAAAAGGGGCTAGCCCCTTAGGGCTAGCTCGACCCTGTATGCCATATGACTCAGTGCCAGTGACCAGGGGCTTTTATAATCTGCAGGTTTGCATAGCTGTTATCTTCGGTGGTTACCGCGGATATGTAACCACGTCTTCAAGTTAACTTTAAATGCCACGGTTGGTTTAACACAAAATGTTGCGGTTTGGGCGGAGAGGTCATGTGACCATAATTGCTAACCATTAAATGCTACATTAAAATTTTCACCAGTTTTGGTGCTTTCCACTAATTTCGGTGGAGTTGGCCAAATTTGTCAGGATTAACTTCAGTTAGCCCACATTTAGTGGGGTTTTTAAGTGCCACTGGGCAAAAATCTTGTTTGGGCCATAACTTCTCTAATATTGGACCAAATTGAAAAACAATTTAGTCAATTTCGACTATTCTGAACATTATAGAGTTTTTGGGACAGGTTCCAGAGGCAATATAGGTGTTCTATAGCCATTTTTGCTTCAGAGAAGCTTGGAGAGCCACCAGGGCCATTGGGCAAATGGAGCTGTATGGAGTTGTACCTCACTATTTGAGGTGAACCAAAACCATTTTTGACTATTTTCCACCTTCTGAACCTAATGGAAGAGGTTTTAGAACTGTTTGAAGACTTTCAGAGCCTGAAAAGCTTCAGGAGAGTTTGGAGAGCCACTAGGGCCATTGGGGAAATGGAGCTGTATTGAGTTTTACCTCACTGTTTGAGGTGAACCAAAAACCATTTTCGACTATTTTCTACCTTATGAACCTAATGGAAGAGGTTTTAGAACTGTTTGAGGACTTCTACATCCTGAAAAGCTTCAGAGGAGTTTAAAGAGCCATCAGGGCCTTGTTGAAGAAGACATTGTTTTTCGTAAATTTTCACTGTTTTGTGAATATGGAAAGGCATTTTTAGCATTTTCAAGTCTTATAATTATATATTTACAGTAATATTTTCCTATTGATTCACTTTTAAAATTTTATTAGCATTTTGGAGCATTTTAATACAAGAGGACAAGCCAATTTGGGAGGCTTGGTCCAACAGACGTAGCCCAGGAGGGGTGAAATGCTCACCAAATATCTGAGTCATGTTATGCTGAATTTATTTTGCTATGTATTTCTGATTTAATATGTTAAACAACAAACTTAATTAACATTCCCTCACACATAAGACTCAGAAAACATATCAAAAACAATTTGTTTAACCTGCAACACATGGAGAATTTTGCACAAATTTAATTAAATGGAAATGGATACTTTGCACATCATTTACAACATTTACAAATACTTCCATTTTCAGATCATTGGTTATCCTCAATGGGATGGGTTCTTGGTTATCCTCAATGCTTCAGCTTCACAAATTTCTCTCTCTCAACAGTGTAGAAACCCCAAAGCATGTGTTGAACTCAGATGGGACCCCAAATGGAAAAATAAAATGATAGCGACAATGAGAATGATCAAAGTCAAGAATGAATGGAAAAACCCCCCTTTTTATAACAAAATATTGAGTTATCCTTGATAATGGAGAATAATAAAATATTATTAACCAAAATCTAGATCTAACTGCTTGGAATATTTTATTATATTTTGTTGGAGGGAAAAAGTATTTAAATTGGATAAATACCTTTATTTAGAAATAATAAATAGATAAATGATTTATTTATCATTTCAAGAATGCAGTTAAAGAATAATGAATAAATAATGATTTGTTTAATTATTTGTAGGTGATTTAGTCAAATTTAACAAGGAATAATAACTAAATAATGATTTAATTAATTATTCCTCGACAAAAATAAGAAAAATAATGATTTATATAATTATTTCTCATAATTGGGTTAAATATGACCAAGAATATTATTTAAACAACGGTTTAATTAATTATTCCTAGAGGAAAATCAAATGACTAAGAATTTATTTAATTATTCCTCACGGGGTTTCTTGTTTTAATAAGAAATAACTTAATAAAATATGACTATTAAATTATTTCTTATAGTGAAAGAAATTTTTCTATGGTAAAATTGGTCTTACATGGTGTACTATGATCCATCTGATTAGAAATGGTTAGATGAGTAATTTTTGGTGATAACACAAGTAATCGATCAACTAGGGTAAACATGTGACGAGAGGCTACTACAATGAGATTCAACCTCCTAGGTGACCTTATGGAAGTGGAACCGATGGAAACACGACCTATAGACCTCGTACAACCACAAAAACACCCACAGGAGGTAAGCCAACCATTTAGGCCTCTTACCCCTGGATCACGCTGACCTTTTAACCTCTTTGAACCATAGACATGGGCACATGCTTGTAAGCCAAGATCTAGGAGGCTATAGATGCATGCATTACACTGCATGCTAGCATCTAGGGCCCCAATCCCTCTTTTTTGTGCCAACGTCCCCTAGATTTGAGCCACCTTTTCAGGCCCAGAACCTAGTGCTCTGCCTAGAACTTCATGAAAAGTTCAAAGATGATAAATAACAATAGGACAATGATACAAAATCAATCACATCAACAATAACTCATATGGACCCCTCCTAGCCATGACATATATTTTGTCAAACATGTCACAAACATTGAAACTAGAGGTGTAAACAACAGAACATAGCAAAGGGGTCTCATACTTATCTCAGAATCACTAAGAAGCATTACTCCCATACATCATTAGCTGCAATACAATCTATTTGACCATAGATACATTGTACATTCATTTACAAGTAAAAATATGGGGAGAGCCATACATCATCACTGTTAAAATACATGCTCATTGTCGGTTCACAAAGGTGGCTTATTATAGGTAACCTCTAAGCTTCTCATTCAGTTGTCAACCCAGGGTAAGTCTTATTATTTCAAGAGTGTAAGCATAGTATATGCAAGTGAGATCGAATGATAGTTAATCTTTATTACTTATGAAAAGGATTATCTAATTCTCGAATTTCAATCAACTCAAAGAGAATTGAAATGGTATAATGCAGCTAACTAATCTGTCTAGCTCAGAAGGAGAGAAACCTATGATTAAACATCATAATGATGAATTGAATAAAAAATTTAATGAATTGAACAACAAATTTAATGAATTGAACAACAATTTGAATGAATTGAATCAACAATTACTTATATAATTTTGCAATGGAATTCTCTTTGCAAACTAACTAATTGACATCTTTCTATAATTAATCAACAATTGGACGCCTTATTGTACTGAGGGAAAAATCTAATTCTTAGAGATAGATAACATTGAACAGTAGGTACTCTAAGATTCATAAAGCGACTATAAAGGCATTGGGAGAAAATGAAAACATCTAATAGCAATAAAGCATTACTGTAAACCAGAAAGCACGAATACTAAACTATTCTGATGAAAGAGAAATTGTAACCTCATGCGTTTCTATTTTATCGAGTGGAAAGGTAATTTAAAAACTGCATCAGATAATTGGACATCAATTTTGTAACTAACGCACATCACAGAAATTGGCGAGGAAACTCCCAAGGGCTGGGCTCAAACCACCAGAAATTCTAACGCAATGAAAAACTCAAAATATGATTGTTCAAAACATCAAGACTCTTTCTTAAATTGAAGGATAATACAGGGATACAACTGAATAGTTCTGTCCTGATACATTTATTACAGAAGAAAATTTCTATTCAAATCCCCTATCTAGTTCATCCTTGGTCCTTTTAAAGGCGTTTCCACGCAGTGGGACAATATTTTCCAAATGATAGCCTGTTGCTCGTGGCTGTCATTTGGGTTCTCGGGCTTGGATATGTCTTTTTGCCTTCTGTCGGTTTCTGGGAGTCACTAGGATTCTGTGAGTCTCTGTCTGTCAGATGTCTTTCGTTTAACGTCAGTTCAGCTGCTCTGCTTTCCTGTACACAGAGATACAATAAGTCAAATTTCTGTTATAAAACGTTCCTTTTTTCGTTAGCCCAATTGTCCTGATTTTCATAAATCTTCTTTTTATTTATCATTAAGATGAGGAAGAATTCCTAAAAATGTATCACAATTTGAAGTAATCATAGGGTGAAAACATACCTTAATTCTGACCCAACATACTCCCCCGATTACCTATTTGCAGGTCCTCGCGCAAAAAAATGGTTGAGATGCAATTGTGTTAAGGAGTAGGCAGGTTAGACTTCTTCCTTGTATGCTCTAGAACCTTGTTTCTATCTAATTCTTGCAAAGGCAACGTTTGTGTGCCCTTCTAGCAGTTCATAGTCATAATCATAACCCTCAGGGAGGTACTAGATAAGAGGGCATCTATACCTGCACCCTAACCATGCAGGACCCATTTTGAAGACCAGGTTACTATATGAGAGGAATCTAGAGGCGACTGCTTTGAAGTTTTTGTAGCCAAATGGCTCCCTATTATTTACATTGTTTGTGGAGGCCATCCATCTTTTTTTTTTTCTGCTACCAGGGCTGCTTCCTGAATGTCTCCGAAATATTCCTGCCCATTTTCTATAATGTCTTTATGGATGGGTCCCAGCTTGGTCGTTACACCCTTTCTTCGCATGAAATTCTTGTGTTGGATGAATAGCTGCAGGGGTTTAGTAGGTTCTCCTCTAACCCACAGGTCTACGCCATGTTCTCTCTTTTGAAAAATGTTATAGGCTTTGGCCCACCTAATCTGTTTCTTAATGAAAGAGAGGAAGGCCTGGAACTGAACATCTCCTATAAAAGGACTAGGATTGCTATCCCCGTCCTTTTCTAGAAAGAAGTTATGCATGTAAAGTTCACATAAAAGGCATTGGATATGTTCATCTTGATCATTGTAGCAGTTGACGAACTCTTCTATGGTTTTGAAAGTTGTGGGCTTCCCTGCCCTAAAGACCTTGATTTCAGCAGTAAATATCGTTCCACTAAGAATAGGGCATAGTTGGTTGCTGGTGCCCTGCATGTTAGTGCATCAGAATACATAGAAAAAATCGTAGTGATTTGTTTCTTGGCTTGATCCACCTGGTCTTGTGCCCTTTTTACCTTTTCCTGCTCCTCTTTGAGCTGGGAAAATGTTTCATCTTCTATGGTGGAAAGGTTTGTGACTTTCTTTAGTAGTGCCTGATACTCTTGTGCTGGTATTAATTCCTTTTTGAACTGTGCCAACTCATGCTGTGTTCGAATTGATTCGTTATACCATTTTTTATTGGTAGCTATTTCAACTAGAGGGGCATAGGCAGGGGTTTCCTCCGTTTGGGTTCCATTTTCATCGGTGAATTCTTTCCTAGTTTGGACAGAGGCCTCAAAAGTGTCCACCATGTCTGTTTGTACCTCGATCTCAATGGTTTTTTCCAAGTCAGTCTGTATCCCAACCTCAACAGTATCTACTAGGTCATTCTGCATTCCATTCAGTATCTAGCAAATTGGTGATCAATTCTGTTTGGGTTTTTGCTATGGTCAATTATTTCTTAATCTTTTGAGCCTTATTTACCTCCTTCAATTATTTCCTTAAATGTTTCACCATTTTCCTCAATATTTTGCAGGTCCTGCTCAGTTTCTTAATCTTCTTTTCAACTGAATTCTCTCATGACCTGATTTCAGCAGGGGGTGGAGGAGCAACATCCTAATTTTCAGGAACAGTGCTTTCAACTTTGAGATTGCTTGTGATGGTGTTTTCTACCTGTACTTCAGAGTTTACTTTTGTATGAGGGTCCTGGCTAGGTGGGACAATGTTACCCTTAGGTGTTAAAGGAACTATTTCTATGCTTGTGTTTTTATCCAAAGAGATGGTGTATCCTGACTGATTTTCTGATTCCACTCTCCCTTCTACCTGCTCTTCACTATTTACCTCATAATTCTCGAGAGGGGACAAAGCCCTAAAGTCCTGTGATTCCTCTTGGTGGGGTAGTACCTCGGTTAAACCATAACTGCTGGAAGTGACATATTTTTCTAAAGGTTCCTCTTGCTCTTCGACCTCTGCTAGGCTTCTAGATTTATGGGCTGCCCTCATTTGCTCTAGGACTCGAGCCATCTCTTCCTCATAGTCTTGCAAGGGTGCGTTTTGAGGGATTGAGGGTAGTGAGAGGGATGGCCCTGCCTCCCCTATGAAGTCTGAGGCTCCTTGAAGTCTTTTGGACTGCTTTTTCCTGCTTGGTCCTTTTCCTTCTAGGTATGATCATCCTGGGGAGCTTAATTTCGGTTTCGCCATGGTTTTCCTCAGGTACCTGTGTGGCAGGGTTAACGAATTTTTCCCAGGCTATCTGCTGCTTTTCCAACTCATGTATGGTGATTAGCTTGATTAGACCGTGGTGACTGACAAATTCTTGGGGGTTTTTAACTTTTCTTATTCGAACAATAGTGTCATGCAATATAGAATTTAAGAAAGTAGGTAGGTTAACTGAAATCTTTTGTTTAAGCACAACTAATAGTTTAAGTTGACAAGGTTTTACCATGTCTTGGTGTCCATCGTATGTAATGAATCTCTATATGAATGCCGTCTGTTACTTCTACAATTGATGTAGAGAGGTAGGGTTAATCCCTTTTCCTTTCCGCTCCAATGGCTCTTCCAGATCCTGATATGCAACGACTGCCTCTCATAAGAGAAGATGTTTATCTGTCCATATCTCTCCTTCCGCTGGTATCCCAGAGAATTCAACAATAATTGCTTCTGTGACCGGTATAAATATTCCCCTAAGCCTGGTCTGTCCCTCCTGTAGGTTTTGCAGTAACTCAATTTCTACTTCTGTATCAAATCCTTGTAATTGGTGTAAATATGCCAGCTAGCCAGCTTGTTGGAGGATAGCGCTAGCTACATCTGAAATCGGGAAGTTTGAAGGTTCATTCCAAAGAGAGTTTCCTCCCATGGCTGGTGTGCTTTCTTGAGCTAATTTCTCCTTCTAATTGTATCTCTTTCGGATCTATTGTTTAGAATGAATACTATATGCAAGAGAAAGGGAGATTGCAACCTTTTGCAAGTAACTTCATACCTTAATTGCGATGCTCCTTTGGTCTTATCAGCATATCCAACATGATTTGTGCAGGAAATTCGCATGCTTGCTTATTTATGACTAATTACACCCCCTCCATCAACGTAAGGGCGTCCATGTCCTCAAGTAAAAGAGGGATTTGGCCAATCATGAATGCAAATGGGGGGAATGTTAGGATTCGATAATCATATCCTGTATGTGAGAGAGCAGGCCATGGCTTTCAAGTTTCAAGGAATGAGGAGTGATTGGGTAATTATGAGCATATGCAGTGTAAAGGTCAGATTTAGAAGTTTTGACATAAGTGCATCTCGTGTGAAAGTGACCGAAGAGGGGGAGTAAGCAGTATAACTATTATTATGATATGATGTCCTTCTTTAATGATGAAGTGTGACGGAAGCAAGACTGAGATAGGTAATGATTGGTGCTGTCATCTCGAAGTTAAAACATGTAAGCATATCTCGCTTATAGTTACTTATGTGGTAGACTAGAATTATCACTAATTCGAGTAGTGGCTTATGGAAGAAAAGTGGAATATAAGGTATATGTAAGAGTAATTGGCTATTATTGAAACATACTCTCATGCCATAAGCAGAGCCACTGCTGCCAGCAGGCGTTCATAGCCTCGACAAGGTTTCTATTTTAACTCGAAAAATGAGCCAAGATCCTTATGTAAAAGTAGTTATTCTGCCAATTTTGTGGAGAGATCACCATGCTGGTATGATAACCAGACAACCATAGTGCCACTCACTAGAGTTGTAGCAAAGTGATCAGGCTGACTCGTGATGAGACCTCCCGTCCTTCAAGCAGTTGAGAAGGTCATTACCCTAGTGTGGTGGCCATTGTGGGCATGTCATTTTCTAAACTCTTATGAACATGGTAGGCTCGCTCATAATGATACCCCCTATACTCTCTTGAAAATTTGCATGTAAGAATATTACTTATTTTTGAAACATAAGCATTTTGATTTATAAGGAGGTCACTGTGTTGGTATGATGGCTAGATAGTCATAGTGCCATTCACTAGGATTGCAACAGAGTGATCAGGATGACACGTGATGAGACCTCCTGTCCTTCAAGAAATTGAGAAGGTCATTACCCTGGTGTGGTGGCCATTGTGGGCATGTCACTTGCTAAAATATTATGAACATGGTAGGCTGGATCGTAATGAGACCCCCTATCCTCTATTAAAAATTTTCATGTAAACATAATAGTTATTCTTTATACATGAAGGGAGGCTCATTAACTCTTTAAGAGTTAGGGATGGTGAGAGGAGTAAAAAGAACACCAATACAATTAATATCCCTTATTCCTATTTCTTCATATTGGAGGGAAATACTACTCGAAAGTGCTGAAAGGTATACCATCATAAGGTCATGTATTGTATGATAACACATTTGAACTGGGAAAGACTTAGCCTTTCATTTCATATATGTACAATGTCGGCTTCCGGTTTATAGATTATAGTGTCAAAGAATCATCATATTGGTAATTTGACTGCTTCCTTCTTCTCTTCAACTGCCACTTCCTACTCAGAGATTCCTTTTATAGCTAGGGTGTGGATTGATGGGAGGATATTGAAAAAGGGAAGAATAAAATTCAAAAACAAGGTTGCTAATCCGATTGAACATCAACCATTCAATTGGATTGAACAACAACCATTCAAAGAATTTGAACAGAAAGGAAAATAAAAACACAAAAATACGGCTGTTCAATCCAATTGAACAACAACCGTTCAATTGGATTGAACATCAACCGTTCAAATAATTTGAACAACAAGGAAAATAAAAATAGAAAAACACGGCTGTTCAATCCGATTGAACAACAACTGTTCAATTGGATTGAACATCAGCCGTTCAAAGAATTTGAACAATAAGGGAAATAAAAACACAAAAATACGACTTTTCAATCCGATTGAACAATAACCGTTCAATTGGATTGAACAACAGCCGTTCAAAGAATTTGAACAACAGGGGAAATAAAAATAGAAAAACACAGCTATTCAATCTAATTGAACAACAACCATTCAATTGGATTGAACAACAAGGGAAATAAAAACAAAAAAACACCGCTGTTCAAAGGATTTGAACGACAAGGAAAATAAAAACACAAAACACGGCTGTTCAATACGATTGAACAATAGTCGTTCAATTGGATTGCCATAGCAGTCGTTCAAAGAATTTGAACAACAAGGGAAAAGAACACAAAAACACTGTTGTTCAATCTGATTGAACAACAGTCGTTCAATTGGATTGAACAGCAACTGTTCAAATAATTTTAACAGAAAGGGAAATAAAAACACAAAACACAGCTGTTCAATTCGTTTGAACAACAACTGTTCAATTGGATTGAACAACAAGGAGAAATAAAAATGAAATAAGATGAGAAAAAAAGGATACAATTACAAGTATGAAGAATGTAAAACAAGATAAGAACTAGGATTTCTAAGGAAATTATATACATTATTTACAAATTATGGTAGCAAACTCTCATGTACTTGAGGTTGTGGGGTTATTACCCCCTGCTGTCATAACTTGGATGGTCGGATCGTTTTGCACCTATTGGAAAAAATATTCCTTTGTGAGAGGTTTGCGGTAGAGGCGTACTATGTGCCCATTTACTCGAAATGTAGAACCAGACCAATCTATGGTGGTCAAGGTGAGTGTGCCATTGTTGTGTACTTCTTGAATTTCGTATGGACAGAGCCACCTTGTTTGTAATTTTCTCAGAAAATCTTGGAATCTGGAGTCATAGAGGAGTTCCCAATCTCCTTTTTTAAATATCTTCTTCTTGATAAGGTTTTCATGCCACTTAGCTCGCTATTGTTGGATTATTGCTGTGCACTATAGAGCCAATAGCCGCATTTCATCTAGCTCATTTATTTGTTGGAGTCTTTTAACCTAGGCCTCTGTTAAGTCCAACCCTACCTCCTGGGCTGTTCTTAGAGTCTTGATTTTGAACTCAATAGGGAAGATAGGCTCTCTCCCAAATACTAGATGATATGGGGAATATCGAGTGGTGTTTCGCCAGGTTGTACGATAAGCCCATAAGGCTTCTGGTAATCTAGTGGCCCAGTCCTGACGATGTGTTGATACTGTTTTGGTAAGAAGTGCCTCCAGAACTTTGTTGGTGCTTTCAACCTGCCTATTTGCCTGCAGGTGGTAAGGAGACGCAACTCTATGGATGATATAGTGATTTTTTAGGGTGGCTGTAATTTTATTACCTTCGAACTGTGCCCCCCCATCGGTTATCACTTCTCGTGGCAAACCATATCGCACGAACAACTAAAAAAGGAAATTAATCACAGATTCTTCCGTGGCTCTTAATAAGGCCACTTCTTCTATCCATTTTGTTATGTAGTCTGTGGCAACCAATATGTAGAATTTCTGGTTTGATGGTGGGTTGAATGGTCCAATGAAGTCCAGTGCCCATCATTCGAACAGTTCTACTACCAATTGTGGTTGTAGTGGCATCTCATCAGCTTGGCCTGAGCGACCCATTCTTTGGTAGCTATCATAGGCTTGGACATATTTTTTTGTGTCTTTGAAAATCGTAGGCCAATAATAGCCTACTTGTAACACTTTGTTCCCCGTTCTGCATTATGTGAAATGGCCACCACAAGGTTCATCGTGACAGGCCCATAGGATGTCATAGATTTCATCCTCTCTGATGCATCTACGTATGTGCATGTCGGGCCCCATATGGAAGAGGTATCCACCGATCTAGGAGAACCTTGCGTTGCGTTGTACAATCAGTTTCCATTCTCTTGATGTTAAATGTCTGGGCAGCTTTCCTACTGCCAAGTAATTTGCCACGTTTGCATGCCATGGAATTTTTACCGCTACCGCAAACAAATATTCATCAGGAAACTGATCATCGACTGCTAGCGTGTCGTCCATCTTTGGAACCCTGGAAAGGAAGTCTGCGACCATGTTTTCCTTTCCTAGACGATCCTTGATAGTTATATCAAATTCCTGCAATATTAGCAACCAACAAGTTATTCTCCCATTCGTGATTGGTTTGTTGGATAAATATCTAATGGCGGAGTGATCAGTATACAGGAGTACTTGATAGCCAATTATATAATGTCTAAATTTATTAATAGCATAAATGATAGTCAGGAACTCCTTTTCAGTCACTGTATAATTTAATTCGGCAGGAGTGAGGTTTTTGCTGATATAATATATATCATAGGGCTTTTTGTCTTCTTCTTGGCCAAGAACTGCCCCTATTTCTGTGTCGGATGCATCTGAAGAGATGTGAAAAGGAAAATTCCAGTTAGGCCCTCGCAGAATTGGTGCTGTTGAGACCAATTTCTTTAAATTTGCAAAAGCAGTGTCACATTTATCAGTCCAGTGGAATTCAAAATTTCCAGTTAATGCATACAAAGGTGCATCTATTTGTGAGAAATTATTTATAAATCTACGATAATATCCTGCATATCCAAAAAAACTACGTACCTCCGTCCGCGTACAAGGTGTGGCTAATAGAAGGATTACCTCTATTTTTGTTGGATCTACCTGTATTCCAACTGCAGAGATGTAGTGACCTAGGATTACTCCCTCGGTCATCATCATGTGACATTTTTCATTGCTTAAACATAACCTAGTAGCAATACATCACTCCAACATCTTTTCTAGTGTTTCTAATGCTTGATCAAAGTCCTCACCATATGGGGTGAAGTCATCCATATAGATTTCAATTCCCTCATTTATTAAGTCAGAAAAAATGTTGATTATGGCTCTTTGAAATGTTGCTGGGGCATTACATAGCCAAAATGGTAAAACCCCGTAAGCAAAAGCACCCCATGAGCAGGTAAAGGTCATCTTATCCTGGTCTTTGAGGGCTATCTGGATTTGATTGTAACCACTAAACCCGTCAAGAAAAGAAAAAAATCGTTTCCCTGCCAATGTATCAAGGACTTGGTCACTAAAAGGGAGGGGGAAGTGGTCCTTCTGTGTTGCTTTATTTAGTTCTCTGTAATCCACACAGATTCTCCAATTCCCATTATTTTTAGGGACGACTACCAAAGGGGAGACCCATTTGCTGTTTGAAATAGGATAAATGAAATTTACATCCAACAGTTTTTGCAGCTCCTCTTTTACAATATCTTTTAAGTGCGGGTTTAGCCTTCGTTGAGGTTGTCTAATGGGTTAAACTTCCTTATCAGTATAGATGTGATGGGTGCATAGCTGAGGATCTAAGCCCTTCATGTCTGGGTAGTCCCAAGAAAATGCTCCTTGATACTTCTGTAGAAATTTTATGAGCCTTTGCTTTTAGTTACCATCCAAATTTCCATTGATATTCAGGATCTTCCCTGGCTCAACCTCAATGGGTATGCTGTTACGCACAGAGGTTGTGGGAATATATTTATCCTCAAGTTCTATCAAGGGATCCTCTTGAACTTCATCTTCAAGGACTATTTTCAACATTTGGCATTTTAAATTTCCAGATGTGGGTGGCTGACTCATAAAATTATTGATTACATCGCCTTCAGTTTGATCCTTAAATTTAAGAGTTTCCACTAATATCAGAGGTAGATGAATGTTTTTCCCCCAATATGTATATGGATGCTTGTGAATTTTTACCATGGGTAAGCTTGGTTTGGCATGCGGATAAATAACGATATTTTTTATGGAATCTCCTCTAGTGATGGTCATGCTACCTGTTCGACAACCTATGTAAGCATCGGCTATTGCCAACCAAGGTCGCCCAAGAATCAATGGGTTCCCGTCCATCCTGTTCTTTGGATTAATAACTAAAAAATCAGCTGGATACTCCCATGAGTCTACAAATACCAGGATGTCCTGCACTATTCCTTCTGGTCTGATAACATACCTGTCAGCAAGATCTAACAACATAGCTGTGGGTTCTAAAGCTGATATGCCTAGTTTTTTGTAGGTTCCCATAGTTAGGATGTTAATGGCCACCCCTAAGTTGAACAATGTGTTTGGAAAGGAGTGGCCAGAGATTTGCATAGTTACTGTTATCACCAAAATCATACCTGATTGGTTACTGATCAGACAACTTCAGTGTAACTATTTCAAACCAATATTGTGACTGAGGCTTAGACTCCTCAGCGTGAGAGGGCTCTCTCAAAGGGATTTATGATATTGGTTAATGATATAAGATAGATGGCTAACTCTATTATTTGTGTTTTGATTCAGGTTGAATAGATGAATACTTGCTACCATTGGGCTATGGAGTCAGTGACAGGGATCTCAATAACAAGGCTTTCCTTGTGGAAGTTGAGGCTTGTAAATATTTCAATGAAAGAGCAACACATACAAGAATATTTCAATAGCTTGAGGTTCAAAGGAAGTCAGAGCATGCAATACAAGAATTCTGAGTAATGAGACATCAAGATATTGGTGGCGAAATATTAAAAGATATAAGTCATTTCCTAACACTTAAAGGAAGTCAAAGCATGAAAAATCATGAGTTCTGAGTAATAAGCATTAAGACATTGAAGAAAACCTTTCAAAATATAGGACAAAAACTCATTGAAATATAATAAGAATCTTAGGTGAAGAAAATTTGTGTTGTTACTATATATAGAAGCAAACTCCAATAGCTTTACAATAAAATAGTCTTCTGAGATAACATCTCCAACCTGTAGGTTGAAAATAATATCAATATGTAGCCATTGATCTTCTGGAGTCAAACATTCAGTGATCCAGTGAGTTTACATTACATGGAAGTTGAGAAAGGTCAGATTTTTCTAAGTAGTAGGACACACACACGAGACATGGAAATACACATTCAATTCACTTATAAAAGAAGTCAGAGCATCACAAAGATGAATTTTGAGTAATATAAATGAAAACCACTACAAGAGAGATACATAAAAGGTAAATATAGAACAAGTAAGCACCAAAAAATCCTTCAGAATCTCAAGTTGGCCAAGTAATCCATCTCTGTATAGCTAAAATAGTGAATTTACAGTAAGCTGTAATTTTGCCAAAAATCTCCAACCCTTTGCTAATTTGACTCAATGGCCTTTAATAGACATGTTACATCATCATATGATTTTCTTCTAGGCTAGATATATCGAATTTTTTCCTATTGACACCTTGCATAACCATAAAACATCAAATTTAATGATAAACAGACACCTACCCTACTTGATAGTCCTATTTCAAATAGGACTCAAACTGCTCAACAAAATTATCTACTAAAATAAATCACATCTTTGACAAGTATACATTCGCATGGTCGAATTTAGATGGTGGGATTCATCACTTTATGATCACTAAACTGACCTCCTTAAAACTAGGAAACAATACCCTGTTTTTTAGGCAAATGGTATGATTCTTCAAACACTAAGGCTGTCATTCAATCTTCAATTAGTGGTCCTTGAATGTTAAATAATTTATTGACATTATCTTTAACTCTCCCATAACCTCTAGATGTCCAAAAATTGCTCCAAATCTGCTAAAAAGGTTGAAAGACAGTGCGATACGAAAGTAAGGCAGTTTCGTAGCGCTGCAAAACAAGCCTTTGTCCAAAAACTTGATTCTTTCCTATTGCATCATTTTAATCACCATTAAACACATATTTCATAGCAATATAAACTCCTAAATCAGCCTTTAACCCCTTAAATACTGATCAAAAGAAGAAAAAAAGGCAGCTACAACAGTTTCGTAGCGCTTTTCTGCTTTTTAAGCCTAGAGGCGCTATGAAACTGCTGAGTATGCAGATTTTTTCATAAATTTGTCAATTGAAAACTGTGGTTGCCAAAAAACTCAAAATATAACTTGTCTTCATCATCTACGAACCATGCAAACCATAAATCAACTTCATTTTACCTTCCTTGAGGCATTTCTTGCAGATTTTTTTATTTTATTTTTTATTTTTATTATATATATATATATATATATATATATATATATATATATATATATATATTATTTTATTTTATTTTTTTCTAGAAAAATAGGTCTTGGGACAGAGCCTATATCCCCTAATCCATGATGTAGTTTGAGAAAATAAAGGAGGTTTTTGTAGGCCATTATGTCTTGAATAAAAACCTCTTTTTTTTTTTTTGAAACACATCTCGTGATGTCCAGAAAGTGCCTTTGATAAACATGTATAAAACAGGAAAACTCTATTTTCTGAAAATAGGGCTTCAAATAAAGGCTTGTATCTCCCAACTGATAACACCTGTGAGAACAGTGAGAGAGGTTATTGTTATTTGACATGTTTTTGAAAATAACCTCTCTCAGTTTCTTAAAATACCTTTCTTTTTGCTTAGAAACCTCCTTTGAAGTTGACTGCTCAAAAACATAAAACAGAGTTTTGCTTCATATTTCGCTACAAAATTTTCAGCAGTTTCGTAGCGCTTTCTGCCTTTTTTACACTGAATGCGCTATGGAAGTAGGGATTCTTGGCTTATTAGGTAGTTTTGGCACAAAAAATTTGGGAAATGAAATGAATCCTAAAATGATGAATGATTTGACATGAAGGAATTTTTATAAATGAGTTTGTTTAAACCTTAGGGTAGGATCAAACTATAAAAAATTTATTGCTTCCCTTGGTCAAACTTAAAATGACTCCTAAAACCCTATTTTTACCCATGAACATAAGTAATCTTGTCAAAATGATGTTTTGAATTTTTTGAGTGATAACAGTTACTATGGGATTTCTTGGGTCTTCATATTTCACGGGCGGTTCCTTACCTAATAATAAGTCAAATAACGCCCCTACCACATGAACGGTGGGTACAACCTTTGTATTTTTTACTTGCTTCTTCCCACACAACTATGTAATTGTTTTTGCGTAGATGGGAATGTCTTGTATGGCCTAAAGAAGAGGGATTTTGATACAAAGGTTTCTTAACTTCCCCAGGATGTCAAAATCTGGAGAGACTATTGGTCTAGGCAGAGTTAACCTTTCAGAGAATGGAGATGGAGACACCCTAAGCTCTTCAAGCCTCCCTTGGTCAACCGTTTCCCTTTCTTTTCCTACTTCTGTTTCCGTTATATTTTCTCGGCTAGGTTCCATTGAGGTTCCAGATTCAGATTGAGGTGAGGTCATGACTTCTACTGGTGATATAGTACGTCCTGATCTCAACCTTAGTTCATTGTATTGCTTCTGTTCGGTGTCGGGGTTTGGATCTTCTATAATATGAATTAGCTGAACCGGTATGTTATTGGGATTAGGATTGGGTGAGGCTGGTAATTGAGGACGTATGATAGGTTGAGGGTTGTGTTGGACTGGGTATGGAGCTGGTAGTGTAGGTTGATTTTGGACCCCTGCTCCCATTGGTAGGTTGGTCATTCCCAAGGGTAGCTGCCAATTCTAAGGCCAATTAGTGGTTTGAGAAGTGGGTGCTAGCCACTGGGCTTGATATGGAATGTTTTTCCAATAAGGGGGAGAACAAGGAAAGCTTGGCCAATTATTCCCTGATGAGGGTTGTGTTGGCTAGGGTGGTATAGGAAATGACCTGGTTGGCCAAGTGGAAAAAGGGTTCTGATTCTGCCAAGCTGCTGTAGGGTTTCGCTAGTTAAACTGCAGAGAAGAAAAGAACTGAGGTAGGTCTTGAGGCATACCTGGTCGTGCCTGCCATTGTTGACACTGACTCATTAGGTAGACTGGTTCTGTCTCTTCCTCTGCTCCTTGTAAATAGCTTTCAGCCTTGGGAGTGAAGGGCAATGGTCCATGGTATGGTCCTTAGTGCAGATAGAATAGGTCTAAACCGTGTGTAAGGGGCATTCCCTTTGGTTGTGCTTCTTCTCATAGCGTGGGAAAAAGACACCAAGTTCTGCTCTGTTATAGCTTGCTTCTGCTTGGCTTGTAAGATATCAAGCTGTGTTGTCAATGTACCGAAAATGTTATTTTTGAAATCTTCCAAGAGATTACCAAACTCTGCTCTAGTTAAGTTGCCACCATACTACTTAAGGTATTTTTTTATTGAGTCACGTTCACTTGGCCTATTACGCGTACTACCCCAAGAGCACCTAATACACAGGGAAATAATCTCATCATATTCTTCCTGGGAAATGTCTCCTTTTCCCATTATGTTAAGTGTTTCAACCCATTCTTATTTCATTCCCTTAATCATCGTAGCTTTTAAGATGTCTTTGGATAGCGTGGTATATGGATACCTTTGTAAATTGTATTGAAATATTTCTACATATTCTTCTAATGTTTCATTGTCCCTTGTAGACATATTGAAGATTTCATTTTTTAGTTCTCGAGTCCAACAATAGTCTTGATATTTATTAAGAAAAATGTTCTTCATTTGGTCCCAGTTATTGATGGTTCCTCCACCTAGTCCCATGAACCAGCGTAATGTTGTTCCCTTTAAATTAGAGGGAAGTAGTTTCAGTTTCTAAGGGTCGGTGGTGTAGTCATACCCCCTACATAGGACATCTAATTCAAATAAGAATGCATCAGGATCTTCCGTGGTCAACCCATGGAAGGTGGGAAAGTTTTGTAAGGGAATGACTTTCATAGGATGTGTTTGCAGCATGATAAAAAATGGGGTACTCCAATGTTGATGTCTGCCTCTGATTCTGGTTTTGATTGTTTGTGTTGGGGCCCTTGTTTTGAAATTCAACAGATTTTGAGTTGCGGTGAGTACGTGGTGGAACGCAACCTCGGTAGCAGAAAGGTTTCAAGGTTGCGAAGGAGTAGAGGACAGGTGTTACATCTGTTGCGGGAGAAAGCATAGATGGCAAAAGAGCGCGGAAAGAAACAAGCAGTGAACTCCCAATGAACAGAAAGAAACAAAAGACAGTCGAGCGAGAAGAAAGGAGGAACTGTCAGTCGTGCTGGCAGCAGAACAAATAGGCAGCGAGCCAGTGGATAGGATGGCTGGCGCAGAAAGGAATAGGAAACAAGGAGCCGCAAGAGAGCTCTGTCTGTGTTGCCCTGTTCTCCACTCCTCTATGTTACTGTGTTTTCTCTCATAGGACGTATTGTATTCTTCTCTATTTATTCTCATGTAGCTGTGCCTTGTAATAGTTCGCCACTGACGACTGATGATTAATATATTTAGGAGTGCTATTCCGAGTATATGTTATGGGTCTGAATGAATGATGTTACAAGCACCTTTTAAATTTTTATTTACTGTAAGTCTGACTGTTTTCCTGAAAGGTATATGTTATGGAATGTTGTGTTATGGTTGTCTAAGAATTTAGTTTATCTTTGATTCAACTGTATGGATGTTTTCAGGATGATACCAATCTACTACCTATCAAACTAAGGTCATGGGACGCCTCAGGTGAGACTCTCTGCCCTTCGAAGCAGAGTGCGAATGCCGGCGTGAAACTAGACTACGAAGGAAAACCTTGTTGGCCTTTAAACCTGAACCTGGGTCTTCTTTGCGAGACCTGTTCTCTCGCTAACAAATGGTTCCATTGCTAAGACCCAGAAATACATTTGGGAGCTAGATCATGGTATCTCGGATCTTTGAAAGAGAAATATGGAGCTGGTGGGATAGCCACCTAGATCAGTTCATAACTCTGCAGGCTGAGCTGAGACGACAGAAGGAGAAAACGATTAAAAACCTGGTTCTATTCTCTGACTCTGCTAGTGATACCTACGAAATATTTTGGGGAAAGTTCCTAGAATAACTCTACAACTAGTTACAGAGGCTTCAGACCAAGACCGTCAAGGAAAAGTCGCGGAAGATCAATCGCAAGTGGGCGCACGAGGATCTAGTGGCCCTTCATCGGTTAAACACCAACTTAACCTGAGCTGTAGATTTTTGGGTGGAAAATACCTTGGACAGATATATAGTAGAGTTTGCAGCCGAGTGCTACCAATCTTTCTCAAGAGCAGAAGATACCTTCAGATCCGGGTTAAGGGGGAAGCTACTGAAGGAGATTACCTTGTGGATCAAGGCATTGATGGTAGATGAAGGACTGATGGGATTCCAAAAAGCAGAGATGGAAGCGTAAAACCTCCAGTGTCGGGGGAAGGGACTAAGGGAGAGATGTTACAAGAATCATGAGAAGGGGGAGTAGGAGTATGGATGTCGAGACTGCCAATAGACTCAGGGAGCGACGAGCACATCGGAGGGCGCAGATCGCAGAAAGGTGGTGAGAGAGGGTGATGAAGGAGTTGAAAAGACAAGAAAGTAGTCGAAAGAAAAAAGAGGAGGCGACTCATATGAAAAAAGGAATGGAAGGTCAGGTGGGTCCCCATGATACAGGAGGGGCCGTGAAAGAAGTGCGGCAGGTGTATAAGAGTCCAACCCAAATGGAGGAAGGAAAGAAGTCTGACGGAGAAGGTACAGACGCGCGCCTAGAGGAGGTGTCCGATGTGGAGATGCACGTTGCAATGGGGAAAATATTTAAAGAAAGGCTGACGTCCATATCTAAAGGTATTCCTAGTCCCCACAGTTCAAGTAGCTCTAGTCCCAACCTTCCCCTGGTGCTCTACAAGCCCATAAGTGAATTTTTTTTTAAGTTACGTGAATTAAGTAGATTGCATAGTATTCAGTCTCCAATTGGAACACAAACTAGTAGTAGGATTTCTAGTGGCCCCATCTCAAGCCAGGATCCAACGGCTTCAGTTTAGTAAGACCTATTCAAGTGAACATGGCAGGATCACTCACCCGGTACCCAGAATTCTCTGGGAAGGGGAACGGTGACATCGAACAGCACTGGTACCTCTACGAGGCCATCTGGAGGGCACGACAGACACCGGATGTTGGGAAGTTGATAGAATTTCAGACCACCCTTAGGGAGAGAGCCCTACGATGGTTTATGAAATGGTCATAAGCTCACCCGAATCCAGCGATGGCTGATGTAAAGAGGGATTTAATTAAGGAATTCAAACTGCCTCAGATAGACCAACAAGGCTTGTCAGAGATGTGGGAAATCAAGCAACGAGAAGGAGAAACTGCTTGGGATTTGATGTGGATATTCAAGGATGCAATCAGAAAGCTCAACTATCCAATTGATCCAAACCACTAGAGAGACTGGTTCATTAAAGCTCTACTACCTTTGACCTGAACTCCATTGACTCAACAAAGGATCAACACATTGCGGGATGCACTGGAGCAGGAAATGAAGATAGAAGCTATGGCGGGTTACCCGCAAGAGTTTAAAGGAGGAGAAATGGTAAAAGACCCCTCCATAATGGGTTTGCAGCATCAAATATCTAGTCTGATAGAAAAACTCAAGGAAATGCAACGAATGCGATCGACGAGACCGAATGTATGGTGCACGCATTGTCTCATGGAGGGACATGTGGCAACCGAATGTGCTCGGTTGCGGGGCAAAAATGTGGGGACCTTGACTGCAGGAGCACAAGGGGATCCATCACTAGGAGGGGTCGCGCAAACAAACACCCAAGGGATATATCCACCACAACAGCAATACACAGGATTCCCTGCACAACAAAGTCTAATCACCAACAAATATTGTGAAATATGAAAAAGTATGGGCCATCAACCTCACCTGCGTCCGATCTTACAGAAATATTCCAATGTTCCAAATAATATATACTGTGAACTCTGTGCCTCAACCACCCACAACTCAGAGCAATTCCGAGCACTAGACGCACTGGTGGAGCGGCTCGATCGACCGTCATATAGAGTAAACAAAGCTCCCCGAGGAAGACGAGGAGGCATTGTTACACTAAAAATTGTCATCCTGACATTCTTCCATGAGTATGAGCTTACTATTACTCATACTTCCCCCTTTTACAAGTCTAACATATCAGTTCTTCATATCAAGTCTTGAAAATCAGAGAACAATTCCTAAAAATATCCTAAACTTTGGTATCGCACTTTCTCTATATATTACCTGCGGTCTCGCACCCAATGATCAGCTCTCTTGCGGACCTAAAACGCACTTTCTATGTGTTATAGGTGCGGACTCCTGTAAAACTTGAAAAGGCGAGAAATTAAAGTTAAAAAGTTGGTTTGAGGTTAATTCTAGAAGATTCTAGACGAGAATTTTCGGGAATGAGTACGCTTTGATAAGGTTCATGTATCCATTACCTTATGGAGCTAACCCCTTGATGTGAGGAGATTATCCCTTTGAAGGAGGACTCTATCCCTTCATATTTGGAACATAAAACCTCCTCTTTTCCACTATAAAAAGAGGCATTAGGTAGCCTCAAAAAGGGATGAAGCTTTAGAATATTTGAAGTTAAATGCTGTTGAGATTCAGACTCAATTAATTAAGACTTTTGTGAGGAGAGATCACATACCTCTATTTGTCTTATTCGAAAGAGCGCAGAGCTTGTCAAAGTAGAGGAGACTCCTACTTCGGACCCCGGGAATCAAGGCTCAGGTTGTAAGGTTTTCTTTCTTTTGAAATTAATACAAATATACTCATTTTTCTCAATAAGCTGTTTGTTAATGGTTTATTTCATAGATTCCTTGATCACTATGATAAGCATGATTTATGATGATGTCTATACAGGTGCTATGTAATATTTTTCTTGTTTGTGACTGCAGGTTTACGAGGAAAACTCCTTCAAAGTACACGAGGGACAACAGCGACTTCAAACAAGCGCTGGACATAAGGTAGGCTTTTTACACCTCTATAGAGCTATTTTAAATCCCATATGCTTAGAGAAAGATTAGTTTATTTGGCTGTTTGTTGCTAGATACTTTTAGTACTAGAGAGATCGGTCTTGTCCGCAAGACGGATTAATCTGCCAACAAATTGACGACTCCACTAGGGAATGAATTTGTTTTTGGTTCTCTTTTATTTTGATTTGAGGAAACATTTTTCCTGGTTTTTGATTAATAGATATCTGTCTGGGTAGTGTAGGTTTTCTCTGTTTTAGAAAATTTTCAAATATTTTGTATTTTTCTCTAGTTTTTACAGGGACCGCACTCTGTCTTCTTTTGACAGTGCGGGCAGTTTCGCATCTTCTTTAAGTAAACAGTGCGGACCCTGTTAAAATTTTAAAAAAATTCTAGATTTCTTTCTTTAGTTTATCTTTATTTTGATTTAGCATTTTTGGTTTCTGCCCAGATTGATGATTGTTTCTGTCAAAATTTTTTTGTTAATGAGTTCCAACAGTATTGATGTTTTGATGAATTTCTAGAAGATTTTGCATTTTAGATTGCTTTTCACTTGGTCTTTGTAGTGATTCGAAGCATTGAGAGTTTGAAGTACCTCAGATTCCATTGGTCTTTTGTCTTTTTGCTGAATCTGATCTGATTGTGAAATCATCCTTTGTTGAGAAATAAAGCTACTTGTTTCTTTGCAAATCTTCGAAAAAACTTTGTTAATAGGTTTTGAATTTCATTTTTTATAAAAAACATATTTGAGTGTTTTTGATCTGTTTGTTATTCTGAACGAATAGATCCTTAGTTTTCTGAACAACTAAGTAAAACATTCTTCAAAAAATCTTAAAGCTTTTATTCATTTAGATTGTTTAAAAAACATTAGATCTCAAGATTAGTTTTTGTGCTTTGAGTGTTTTTTATTTTTTGTAGATCTCTTTTGAAGGAAAATTGTCTTTGTAGCTTCAAGTTTTGAAAGAAAAGGATTTTGTTTTGAGCTTTAATAATTTACTTCATTTTGAGTTATTGTTGAAAAGACAAATATTTTCTTTCAATTATTCTTTATGTTTAAAGAAGGAATTGCTTAATTGCATTCTCCAACTCTTTCTTTAGCTAGAAGTTCATTGAAATAAAAAGAATTGATTATCATTCTTAGGTGCATTTTTAGTGTTTTTGGAAGTCGAGTCTTCACACCACCAAAGTTTCATTTCCGCACCCATTGACTTAAGAAACAACTCATAAAAGTAACGCTTAATTAAAATTCGTCTAGCAATCTTTTTATTTTTCTAGGGCTCTTATCACCAACATAGCTTAGGCTAGTATCTTGGAGTAGGCAGTAATTAACTCTCCAAGATAGCAAAAACAAACAAGTAGACAAATCTTGCGGTAGGAAGAAATTCCAATTGTTGCATATATGCTCTGGGAAGCTCCTCTTAAAGGAGTCAAGCACGAGATCATATTTGAACCAGTGAGGTAATCAATCCTTCTTCATTGGGAACGATAGAAGATATACACGTATTAACAATGGTAAACCTCGGATAGACCATTGTCGAGGAGCCTGGGGTCACTTGTCGGCCTACCTTGGATTATTTCAAGGAACCTTCAAGGGGATTGAGCTTTGTTACTCTGCCCTTGCGTGTGTGTCGGATCGTAGACTGTTCCCCCAGGTATATTTGTTTCTATTGGTAACCTTAGAGGCCATAATCTTTAGGATTCTTTCCTAAGGTGACGGTGGAGGGAAGATCCCACTGTACCTGGAACAGACATCGGCTAGACTCACTTGGACTCTCCGGAGGGTTATCTTCACTCGAGATGGTATAGTGGAGAAACTTGCACCGGTCTGTTTCATTAAGCAGGTTGTCGGGGTAACTGTTCCAACTGCTCTTTTCGTATTAAATTTCTAGTAAGTTGGATTTCATCACCAACTAGTGTTTTTTAGTACGGAAAGTTACTGTTTGTATGTGGTTTGAACTCTTAGATTTTTTAAGCGTGTGATTCAATTGTTTGTTTCTTAGAGACTTTAGGTGTTTTCATTGAAATTTTTCTTTGTTTGCGTGTGATTAGTTAATTTTTAATCGTGGCGGAATTGCCGAGACAATCCTGGAGAATACAAGGGAAACCCCTTGAATATTCACCAAGTCAGCTTGAAGGGCTTCGGGCTCTGGTATCATCCACTAGTGGTAGAATTAGATCAACATAAATTGGAAGTTCATCTATAGTTGTTCATCCTGATTATCAGATACCCACAACAGAATACATTCAAGAACCGATTTCAGTTTCTGAAGTTACTAGAAGTATTTCTTCTTCTGGTGAACTAGCTGACGAACCTGAAATCTCTGAACCTGAAACTGAATCTTCTGTTTTGGAAACATCCTCAGGATTTATTACACCAACTTCTAGCGATCCTGGTTCACCTAGGGTAAGAAATATTATTACTGACAATCTTCCATCTGGACTTATTTCTATTGAAGAACTTACTAATCCAGATGAAGATATATCTCTTCCCGACTCCCCTCAATATTTGAATCTTAGGGAGCGTGAATCTATTTTCTACAGCCCCATTCGAACTGATCCTTGGTATCTCTCTTTAACAATTTTTTTAGAGAACCCGGGACTTGCTTTTATCCACCTCGAATTCCATTTCATCCTACACCCAGAGGTTATTATCCGTCATATTTTATGGCAGGAGAGTCATCCACGTTTTCTCAGACACCGGAATCATTTTTACACAGTGGTCCTTCTGTTCCTCCGGGATATCAGGCTCTGTTTGGTACTTTCTAGGGAGAAACTCCTCAACCCATTGAAAATGTGTTATCATCTGGTCTTAATGGAATTAAAATTGAAACGTCGAACGCAGAGCAAATATTTATGATGTCTGGTAATGTTCCGAATCCACAATCTCAAGGCAGTCAGTTACCGCCTGGGGGGCAATCTCAGAGAATTCAGTTACCGCCTGGGGGGCAACCTCAGGGAAGTCAATTACCACCTGGGGGGAAACCTCAGGGTAGTCAGTTACCGCCTGGGGGGAAAACTTCAGGTAGTCAATTACCATCTGGAGGACAACCTCAAGGTAGTCAATTACCACCCGGAGCGCAACCTCAAGGTAGCTTTTTCCCAGGACAAACTGTGGAATCATATTTTTTTGGGGGACAACCTCAAGGGTATCAACCTCAAGAACAGTACATACCTCAAGGGTATCAACCCCAAGGACAGTACATACCCCAAGGTCAACCCCAAACTCAATATGCTCCTCAGGGTCCTTATCAACCCCAGCCTCAGTACGAGCCTCAAGGTTATCAACCTCAAGGTCAGTACCCAATTCAAGGTTTCCAACAGCCTTCTGGTCAACCATCTATTCAAGGAGCCGGAAATGTACCACTTAATTATCAACCCTACGTTCAACCAGGTTATGGTCCTTATGTTCAACCTTCTACGGGACAATACCCTGGAATGATGGTGTGGGATCCGTCCCAATATCAACAGCCTATGCAGCCTAATGTACAGATGCCTTATCAACCTGGACAACCTTTGGTTTCTAGTCCAACCCAGCAACCTGTCCAGTCATCTATTCAAACTTCTTCACCTAGCTCCGTTCAGCAGTCTGGGCCTAGTACACCTCAGACTCTGCCCCAAACTGCTGTAACAGCTGCAACGTCTGTTCAACCTGTAACACCTATTTCTGGAGTATCTGTAGCCCTGAGTTCTTCTATCCCTGCATCCGTGAAAATCCCTCAAGTTTCTGTACCCCAGCCAGGATCTTCGATTCAGACTTCGGTCCAGATGCCTACAGGACAAGCCGGTACAAGTACAGTTGTCACAAGTCAATCGCAATTCACGTATCAACCGTACCAGGGATAGCCGCAATTCGGTCCCTATACACAAAATCCAAACTATCAGTATCAACCGTACCCTGTATATACTTATCAACAGCCTCAACAACCCCAGTTTGGTATGATTAATCCTGGTTACCCGGGAGGTTACACAATTCCTAATGCAAATCCGATTCCCAGTTATCCTGGGTATCTGCCTCCTGGAACTGCTTTGGCTACTCAAGGTTTTCGTGACCCTAACCGTCAGTTACCATTTATAGAAACTTTAGATTTACCCGATTTGACGCACCTTACGAATGATCCAATTTTCTATTATCCGTATTGGCCGCCAATGCCACATAAGTTTCCCAGTGATATACCGAAATTCGAAGGTAAGTCAGGAGAGGATCCATCAAATCATGTCATGACTTATCACCTTTGGTGTGCATCAAATTCAATCAAAGATGATTCGATTCGCTTACGTCTTTTCCAAAGAACTCTTATTGGTCTTTCCGCAAAATGGTACATTGAGTTACCACGAGGCTCGTTTACTAATTTAAGTCAATTAGCAACTGCCTTTTTGACACATTTTCAGTTGCCTGTCCGATACGACAATGGCACGGAATTATTAACTTCGCTAAAACAATCCACGTCTACGTATATCTCTAATCATATTCATGAATGGCGACGTAGAAGGCGTTTGGTGAAAGTTTATATTCCGGATCAAATTTTGGCAGAATGGTTTGTTAAGTCATTATTGCCTAAGATCACTAAAGACGTATCTAAGGCTGGTGTTGTTACTGAAGAGCAAGTAATTGCTCAAGCTCAGTACCTTGACCTTGTTTATACACAGTCAGGTAGTTTACACGAAAAAATCCCAGATCTTCCGAAACAAGGTCAAATAGCTACTGCTCCTTCAGGGTCTCATGCCGCCGACGGTATGATTGGTACAGTCAATTCTAAAAGTAAGAAGAAAACTTCAAAGAATTCTTCTCCTATTATAACTTTACCTGATTCCCCGAAAGGAGAATCTTCCCCCAAAGTTTCTGCCGATATTCATGTCGTAGAAACATCTACGGCTAAATCTAAATCCGGTAGTAAAAAGAAAGGGAAGAATAAAAACAAAAAGAATTCGAAAGAGAAAACTGATAAAAATGATTCCAATGACGAAAAACGTAAACCTCGATATCCTTGTTTCATTTGCGACGAGGATCATTTTACGAAATAATGTCCACATCGAGCTGAGGTTACGAAATTCGTTAAAGGATCGCAACAATCTGCTGTCTTGAAGGATCCTTTTCCCACTCAAGATAGTAAGATGGTTGGTTCTACCTCGACTACTTTAGAAGAACCTATTATGATGATGTCTCATGTAAGGATTGCGACGCGATCGCAAGATTACGGTTCTAAGAATTCTGTTGATGGCAAAGAAGCAGAATCTTCTAATGCAAATGCCTCAACTACACCTCCTCCTGTTTCTGGTCTGCTACAGATTGAGAAACAAAATCCAGACTTAATAATCAAACCGCCTGCTAAAGGTGTTCTTCGTAAATCAGCTTTCAATCCACATGCGAGAGCTGCTCAGAATTACAACATTGTTGAAGACTTAGCTATTTCTCCTTCAGCAATGTCGGCTTTGGAAGTGCTGCAATCATGCCCAGCACAACGTAAATTGATTTTTTCTGCTATAGGAGCTGTTGATATTCAGGATTCTAATCTTATAATCTTTGATTTAGAAAATAGTACACCTCGCCTACCTCACCAAATGGCTTTCCAGATTCCAGTGTTAGTAAAAAACAGACCGATTTTTCGGACTGTAATTGATGAGGGAGCTTCAACGTGTATTATGTCGATTCAGTGTTGGAAATCGCTTGGTTCTCCTACACTTAACCAATCTCCGATGATTCTTAAGGCTTTTGATGGTCGAGGTTTCCACCCTTTTGGTATTTTGCAGGATTTACCCATAGGGGTCGAAGGTAAAATCGTAAATCTAGATGTGGAGGTGGTTGATGCCCCTCTAGATTACAACCTTCTCCTGGGTCGTAGTTGGTCTTACGCTATGACTACTATTGTTTCTTCGGTCTTTCGACTTATAAAATTTCCATATCAAGGAAAGATCGTTACAATAGATCAGTTAACTTATTTTACTACCAAACCAGCCTCTACAGAAACAATCCAACACGTTGGTAAAACATCTATCCCTTACAAGGATGTTGGAGTAGGGTTGATTAAAGATTCTGGTTTACTAGGAACTTTTTCCTTCCCTCCTCCTAATGTATCACCTTCTATTGCAAATATTCACATGATTTCGTCAGACACTGTTACGTTTGATGATCCTTGGATCGTACCTTCCGACTCCGAGTTAGATTCATTTGATGGCATGATGCCTTTGAGTCCATTTGAAATTGCATACCAGGCTATACAGTCACTTACCGACCCCACTTCAACCGAAACTGATCCAATGAATGGGATCAATGAAGAATTGCTTTCAATTTCTAGTTCAGCTACAACGACATTTCCTGAAAATGTTCATACTGATGAGCAAATTCGTGAGTTTTTGTCCGTTGAAGATTTACCATGGGAAGATCTACATCACCGATCTTCGTTTTTACCTGAACTAGATCATTTTGAAAATGATTTCGCTTCTATTTTTACTGCTGAATATGTCAAGGAACCTCATAATCCATTTAAAAATCCTGATTCTGAGTTAAATTTGGAAAATATATCTCGAACGATTCCTATTGACATTTCAGTAAAACCAAGAATGATTGAAAACATTCATATAGGTGCTTGCTGTACGGAAGAAGAAATTCAAACTTATAAAGCCCTATTTCAAGAATTCCGTGATGTATTTGCCTAGTCCTATGAAGAAATGCCAGGAATCGATCCGTCAATTGTCGTACATGAAATCAAGACTTACCCGGATGCTAAACCTGTTCGTCAACGTCTACGTCAAATTCATCCTAGAAAAGCTACTGCTATCAAAGCAGAAGTTGAAAAACTACTTCATTCAGGATTCATTTATCCAATTCCTTTAACAGATTGGGTATTGAATATTGTTCCTGTGACTAAAAAACAAGGAACCATAAGAGTATGTATCAATTATAGGGATATTAATCGAGTTTGTCCCAAGGAAAATTATCCAACTCCCTATATCGATCAAATAATCGATGATTGTGATGGCAGTGAATTGTTTTCCTTTATGGATGGCTTTTCCGGTTACAATCAAATAAACATACTCCCTGCTGATCAACCGAAAACAACTTTTATTTGTCCGTGGGGAACGTTTGCGTACTGTAAACTACCTTTTGGATTAAATAACGTTGGAGCAACTTTTCAAAGCGCTATGTCTTATGCATTTCATGACATTAAGCACATTGTACAACCTTATCTCGATGATTTACCTGCTCATTCATTACTTAGGGCCGACCATCTCACTCATTTACGAGCGATCTTTATGAGATGTAGGCATTATCGAATTAGGTTGAATCCGCATAAATGTGTTTTCTGTGTCAAATCAGGTCGATTACTGGGATTTGTTGTCTCGAAAGTAGGCATTCGCGTCGATCCATCGAAGGTCGAAGCCATTGTCAAATTACCTCCTCCTTCAAATTTACGCCAACTCCAAAGTTTGCAGGGGAAAGCAAACTTTTTACGTAGGTTTATTCCTAACTATGCCAAGCTTACAAAGGGTTTTACCCGGTTGTTGAAACAGAACATTCCGTTCTTTTGGGATGAGATCGCTGATCGATCTTTTGATGCACTTAAACACGCGTTGACCCATGCACCGTTATTGCATCCTCCCAACTACAATCAGGATTGCTTTTTGTACCTCGCTGCTTCCCATTCCACCATTGGGATGGTGTTAGTTCAAGAAGATGAATCTCACAATGAACATGTGATTTACTATCTTAGTTGCAATCTGCATCCGACTGAGATCAAATACAAACATGAGGAGAAATTGGCTTTGGCAACTGTGCAAGCTGTCCAACGATTTAGACATTACATCTTGTTACGCAAAACCACAGTAATTTCTAACTGTAACCCTATGATGTACATTTTGACCAAACAATTGCTAGGGGGCAAGTATTCCAAATGGATAGTCATCCTGCAGGAATTTGACTTGGAATTTGAAAAATCCAAGGCAAAGAAATCTTTGGTCTTTGCGGAACTGATGTGTGATTTCCCCTCTACTGATACTGAAATAGTGGAAGAGGAGTCCATTGCGGACGAATATTTATTTCTTATCAGTACTATTGATCCATGGTATGGAGATATTATTGTTTATCTCAAAACCCAATCTTTTCGGCCTGAAATCTCATGATCTCAGCGACGGAAAATACGCTTCCAATCCCAACAGTATAATATTATTGGTGATACACTCTATCATCGTGGAGCGGATTCTGTTTTCCGACGCTGTCTTACTCATGAAAAAGCTGAAAAGGTTTTAAATGACTGCCATTCTGGAGCATGTGGCGGTCATATGTCTGGGTATGCCACAACCCAAAAGATATTGCACGTTGGTTATTTCTGGCCTTCGTTATTCAAAGATTGTATTTATGCAGTCCGGAAATGCCACAATTGTCAACTTTTTGATCGTAAAATGCATGTGCCACCCGCTCCTCTTCACCCTATAATTGCTGTTGGTCCATTCACAAAGTGGGGTATCGACTTTATTACATGTAACCCTCACTCGGCCGGGGGGCATGCATATATTATCTTAGCAGTAGATTATTTTACTAAGTGGGTCGAGGCGATGCCTACATTTTCGGCTGACGGCAAGACTGCTGCAACTTTCGTGTTTAATCACATAATTGCTAGGTTCGGTGTTCCTCAAGCCATTATTACAGATCATGGAAGACATTTTTGAAATGTCACGATGACTGAAATAACAGATCAACTTGGCCTGCGCCATGATAGTTCCACTCCATATTATCCGCAAGCCAATGGTCTGGTTGAAGCCATCAATAAATTTTTAGTCACCATGATCAAACGCATTATTGGTATTCACAAGACGAATTGGCATTCCATGTTATTTTCAGCACTTTGGGCATATCGAACCTCGGTAAAAACATGAACTGGTTTCACTCCTTTTCAACTCGTTTACGGTTTGGAAGCTGTGTTTCCGATTGAATGCGAAATTTCGTCTTTGAAATTAGCCATAGAATTACTCCCAGCTACGTCTGAAGAGGAGAAACGTTTCTTGTACTTGGCTCAGCTAGATGAGAATCGACGAAATGCTGCAATAGCAAACGAGGCTCATGTTAAACGAATTAAAGCTCAGTATGATAGAAGTGTGACCCCTCGAAATTTTTCAGAAGGAGACCTAGTCTTACTTTATGGTCAAGCCAACGATAAACTAGGGGCTGGGAAATTCGTGCCTATGTGGCATGGTCCTTTCATTGTCAAACGAAAGTTAGCGAAAGGGGCCTAGGAGTTGATAGATTTTGACGGTGTCCCTTTGGATAAACCCAGAAATGGGCTTTATCTAAAGCGATATTATGCTTAAAACTTGGTGTGGAGATTTTTATTAGATTAGATTTCTTTACTGTTGGTTTGTTTTAGTTTAAAAAGTGTGCCTAGTTTAGAAGTGTGTTTTTATCACTATTCCTACTTATCTGAGTTTTACTCTTGATATTGCAGATGTCGACGTCTCTTCAAACCTACATTGGTTTTGCCGATGGTGCTTGTCGTAGTACACATAATATTTCTTCCGCAACTTGGGTTATTTATTCACCCTCTGACGAGTTAGTATCCATGCATGGGGTAAGCCTTGGTCAAACAACGAATAACATTGCCGATTATAGTGCAGTGATTGAGTTATTGTCTGAATCCATATCATTTGGAATTCGGAGTTTGATTGTTAGGTTGGATTCTTAACTTGTTGTATTACAGCTTAACAGGGTCTATACCATTAGGAATCCAGTGTTATTACGGTTATTTTTACGAGTTCGTCTCTTGGAACGTGATTTTGATTATATTGAATATCAACATATTCCAAGACATTTAAATACATTAGCAGATGCAGTTGCTTCTAGTATGATAAATCGACATTTGCAATAATCAAAACAGTAAATCAAACAACATCCATAATATGTACACAGATAGCCGGTAAATAGTGATATATCATAGTATAGAAGAGTTTTCAAAAAATATACATCGTCTTCGATCATAGGTTTAAGACACCTTATGATCGGCAAACTGGTAACACAAAAGGTCAAAAATATGAGTCTACAATACGATCAGTCTATCACTGATGGTGATCACGATAAGAGACCACCGTTCGGGCCACCCTACATAGGAACCTCCTAAAAGGTCCTGGAACACCAATCACGTATCTCTGTAATCTGAGTGGAATCTCATCTATGTCTGTCTCTGGAATATCTAGAGTCAGGCGCTCTAGGTGATGCTCTAAATCAGACAAGATTTCCGCTGATTGGCCTGCTGGGGCTGGGGCTGGTGCAACTGCAGTTGGTTGTTTTCTTTCGTAAGGCTGGAGATGGATTGGTCGCTGTGGGCCCACATCTGTATTTAAAAATTTTGGTTATTAGCTTCAAAAGACGGTCAAAAAATTAAAAAATTAGAACTTAGAAAAATTGTTGAAAATGATTTTACCTGATTCATCCCACTGTTCCCCTGCCGGGAGAGTCATCTCTCGGTCGCCACGGAAATCTATCCCAGCGTATGGAAAATCCTCTATAATAAAAATTTGGCGATCCAGCCAACGAAAATATGAAGGAGGAAATCGAACAATCTCAGAGCCCTCAATACTGTGACGGGCCATCAGTGAGACCCAACGAGTCATCCTAGGTTCTCGAACTCGACCGGCATCAACATAAATACTCTGCGGAGCTAGCATGGGGATCCTCTCTAGAGAAAAGGTGACGACGATGGATCCATATCCAAAGTTGTTTAGTTTACCATTCTTTGCTCTAGTTAATTGGCCTTTTATATTGGCCAATACAGCTTCGCACCAGTTGAAAATGGTGCCACGAAAACAGTCCACAGCAATACGCATTTGGGAACCGGTAGCCACATGCAGCGCAGCACTCCCACAAAGTCTGGTAACAGTAAATGCAATAAATTTCAGCTTGGGACGGATGATGTTTTTTATATCAATCCGTTTGTCCCTAGGGTTTGCTTGATCATTACAGAATTCTAGTTGAAGACTAGCGACAGACTGGCCACCTGGCCTAGTCCCAAACAAAGAAACTTGTTCGCCCCTTTTGGACAAACTAGTCAGAAAATAAATATCCTCCAGCTCAATTTCGAGCCGGTGGCCACCAATAATGAAACACTGGTCCTGCACGTTCCACCTGTTTACCAGCCATGTCAGGAGATCTACCTGTGCCCTCATGCCTTGGATGGCCCAGAATTTATATATACCGCATGCTCTTAATGCTTGCATTGTAGGAAAATGGAGCATTGCGGCTTCATCCACGTCCTCATGTTCACGTTCTCTCCAAATCAACATCTTGTTACTCCTACAATGCATAAAAAGACAAGTTAGAACAATCTAATTTGGAATTTTTTGGGCGGAAAATAAGAAATTTGAGTTTTAAATTTAAACGCGCGGGGACCGTACTTAGATTTTATACACAGTGCATATAAACGCATGCGTTCTATGTGTTAAGTGCGGACCCACGAATTTTTTCCATGTAGAAAAAATTCGGGGTCCGCAGGTCCCATGTGTCACACCTGCGGACCCCGCGGGCGAATTTTTTAAACCATATTTTTCCTAAAAAATAAAATCTAAAGCCTAAAACGGAATTGTAAACGGATGAAATACAAGATTAAGAGGTCGTGGATTACCTGGGACTGACGGTTCTCGATTTCTTCGGACGAATTTTCCAGAATCTTCACAGGAACTTTCTTACCCAAAAGCTTTTTACTTTTCACTCTGAAACTGAACGATAAAAATGAAATTGAAAAAGTCCTTTTTATAAGTTTTTTCGAATAGATGAATTTTTAATTTGTTTATTTTTCACTTTAAAAAGGGTATTTTTAAAGGCATTTTTATTTATCTTAAACAGGTATGTGTAATTTTTCAAGTTTTTGTGCAGAAATTGGATTTTTCGGGAAAACTGATCATTTTTCAACAAAGAGCATACTTTTATCACTTTTTCGGACTCTTTCAAAAATTTACGAAAAAGCGAAACCCTGGAGTCCTCTTTTAAGCCCTTTTCAGACTCTCTAAATATGAAAAGATTGCCGAGTACTTGACTATTCGAACTTGTTAAAGTAAATGAACAGTCGTCCCTTCAGTATAAGTTTACCCCTTTTACGGACTGAAATGGACTATTTACGAAAAAGGTATACGTTGACTAAATACGGTCAATAGAGTTCTCTCTCGCATTATTTTATCCTTTTTCGGGCTCGAGAGACTAAATTTACGAAAAAGTACACCCATGGAGTTTTCTTAAGTTTTTCTTCTGACTCCCTAAAACTGAAAAACACCGAGTTTCTCCTATACTAGACTCGTTAAAACTTAACAGTAAAGGACCTGTTCAATTTTAAAACAGGAACGAACCACTCCTTCTTAGGGTTCGAATCTTAAACTAAGTTGGACTCATCCGAAGGATGAGCTTATAAACAAGAAAATGTTATCCTCCTCAAGCTTGTCAAAAATAAAGAGGTACTTGCCAGAAATGGTGGGGGAAAAGAGAGAAAAGTGAACCTGTTTGTTGTATTTTGATTATTAGAAAAGTCGTTAACCACTCTTGAACATGACACTTTTGTTCACCTGGGTTGAGAAAATCCTTTGCCTAACAGTTAATCAAACCATATTGAAAGTCTTCAGTCAGTTTCTGGGTATTAGCTTTGGGTCAATTGTCACCAAACCATCTGCAGTGTCGTTATGTGTTCAAGAGGACAATTCAAATAAACCATTCATCTGCAAAATATTTGTCATCCATTTTGACCATCCCTGAGTCAGTCCTTGCCAATATATTTCTTCAAAACTTGATCTATGATTTTGTGTTGTGGGCTTGCCTATGACGGATCACTTTCTATCGACGACAGCTCATTATCTAGGAAGTTGATCCAGAAATCGTCAGTACCTTGAAATCTGCATGCCTCAATGGCAGGTTTCTCGCCTTTGACGACAGGTTGCATCATTGACCTTCGATCGAATGATTCCGTGAGATGTTCGACTTCAGCTCATTCATTCACATTTCATGGATTGTACTGAGTACTTTGAGAACCATTGACATTACTGGTGGTTTCTCTCACACTTGTTAATAGTTCGCATCATTTACTGGTAATCAAGTGGTTTCTATCATGTTCGACTTCAACACATTTAATCGCATGGATAGAATCGTACTAGTTCGGGAAGCGGAAATCAAGACCCTGGATCTAGTTTCTACCATCCAAGCTGCGAGGAATTTTGTTATCATTCATACAGTAGACTATTATAAACAGATGGCTGCGTTCATACTGTATCTACACATGTCTATACTGTGATGTATTCAAAATCATTCCTGTATCAGAAAAATTTAAGTTAGTTCTAGATAGTTTTAATCTGTGTATGGGAATGCCTACCTCAGTGATGATATGTATCCATAGATATATTTTTCATTGAATGTTTTTATAGGTTCCGACTGGGGTGTCCACGGGATGATCCTTGAAATGATAAAGTACTGCACTCTTCATATATGACAGACTTCAGTTTCATCTATTTCAGACCTTGCACTTTAGGGGGCAATCTGTTACACTAAAAATTGTCATCCTGACATTCTGCCATGAGTATGAGCTTACTATTACTCATACTTCCCCCTTTTGCAAGTCTAACATATCAGTTCTTCATATCAAGTCTTGAAAATCAGAGAACAGTTCCTAAAAATCTCCTAAACTTTGGTATCGCACTTTCTCTATATATTACCTGCGGTCCCGCACCCAATGATCAGCTCTCCTGCGGACCTAAAACGCACTTTCTATGTGTTATAGGTGCGGACTCCTGTAAAACTTGAAAAGGGAAGAAAGTAAAGTTAAAAAGTTGGTTTGAGGTTAATTCTAGAAGATTCTAGACGAGAATTTTCGGGAATGAGTATGCTTTGATAAGGTTCATGTATCCCTTACCTTATGGAGCTAACCCCTTGATGTGAGGAGCTTATCCCTTTGAAGGAGGACTATATCCCTTCATATTTGGAACATAAAACCTCCTCTTTTCCACTATAAAAAGAGGCATTGGGTAGCCTCAAAAAGGGATGAAGCTTTAGAATATTTGAAGTTAAATGCTATTGAGATTCAGACTCAATTAATTAAGACTTTTGTGAGGAGAGATCACATACCTCTATTTGTCTTAGTCGAAAGAGTGCAGAGCTTGTCAAAGTAGAGGAGACTCCTACTTCGGACCCCGGGAAGGCCTGTGCAACATCAAGGCTCAGGTTGTAAGGTTTTATTTCTTTTGAAATTAATACAAATATACTCATTTTTCTCAATAAGTTGTTTTTTAATGGTTTATTTCATAGATTCCTTGATCACTATGATAAGCATGATTTATGATGATGTCTATACAGGTGCTATGTAATATTTTGCTTGTTTGTGACTGCAGGTTTACGAGGAAAACTCCTTCAAAGTACATGAGGGACAACAACGACTTCAAACAAGCGCTGGACATAAGGTAGGATTTTTAAATCCCATATTCTTAGAGAAAGATTAGTTTATTTGGCTGTTTGTTGCTAGATACTTTTAGTACTAGAGAGATTGGTCTTGTCCGCAAGACGGATTAATCTGCCAACAGGCATGAGAGGAGGCTGAGCAGGAGGTAGAGGTCTAGTAAGATGCTATAACTACGACTAGGAAGGACATGTAGCTAGAGAATTCCCACTTCCTAGAAGACCCTGGTGTTCGCAATGCCGAGTTAACACACACACAACAGAAGATTGCCCGGAGCTCATCAAAAGATGGGAGGAAAGAGCTAGACAGAGAGGGGCGAATCTAGTAAATGCAGAACCTAGGCTAATGGGAACTGAAACAATGCAAAAAGTGGCCATAGTGACACGGGGTAGAAAAATAACGGGGGAGGATGCACGTGCTATGGACCCAATGAAATTGATCAGGCCAGCATCCCCAAAGCTCTTGATCAAACCAAAACAACAGAAACGATTTTTCCAGGAAGCAACAGAAACGTTTGCCCACTTGGGGGGAAACAAAGGAATCGAGTTACAAAAAACTTTGGAAGACAATGAAACGCCGAATACTTCTGAAGCCTTAACCCAGGATTGGTTCCACCTATTCCTGAATATTGTTAACAATACACCAATGCTAGAATGGATAAAGCAGAACCTGAAAGGGGTGCTGAAGAAGAACACCAGAGCAAAATAATTAGCAGAAGTGGACCAGAAATATGTACGGAGAATAAAAAGAAACAAACGAAGGACGGGAAAGGAATTTCGAGTGAACACACAAGTGTCGGGGTTCTAGATTAAATATACCATGCTTGATTTGGGATCTGATGTCAACATCCTACAAAGGAAAACTTGGGAGGCATTAGGGAAGCCAAGATTGACATACTCTCCGATTCAACTTCGGATGGCGAACCAGTATTGCATTGTTCCCATCGACCGACTGGAGGAGGTTGAAGTTGACATTGCGGGAGTAAGGACATTTACGGACTTTGAAGTCATCGACATCATGGGGGATAAGGATCTGTACCCTTCACTATTGGGAATTGATTGGGCTTTTGAAAATTATGCAGTAAGTGATTTGAAAAAAGAACTGATGATGTTCGAGGACAGGGAAATCAGAGTCACTCAGCCACTTGACCCCTACCAAGGACCGAGATATACAGAGACTGTAGATAACAGGGAAGCTGCTCAGCTCCTGGACCATCTCTACCAAATGACCACAGGGAGAAGAGAAGACTACATCAACCCGACGACAGAAGGCTTTGTAAGCTGGAGAAGCATCCAAAGCTCAGAGTTAGGATCAGAAATAGCTTGGGACGATTGGTAGCAAGGAGGCTATGAAACAAATGCAAGGAGATGTGCCAATATTGAAAGAGTTAAGTGGATCAGGACCGAGATCCAGGAATACCCAATCTTATCAGATATGAATGCTGTAAGTCTTTTCATAGCCAAAATAGAAACTACGGTACCGAAAAGTCACAGAGTACCATTGATGGACATGGAATTACAATCTACATCCGCAAGATGGTGGAGAAACCATCGCAACTCATTGACACGATGGGACGAAGTGGCAGCAATACTGAAAGCCAGATTTAAAGAGAAGGAGGGACCCAGAAGTAAGGACCGGTACCAAGGGGACTTCGACCCCAAAAACCATTTGAAGGAATGTGAAGCCCAATCGAAAACTGGTGAATATCCCGAAGAACTGTGGGTCCACCAATTTATCCACTCCCTGGATGTAATTCCAAAGGCTTGGTACTTGCCGAAAGAGAAAAGAAGAGGGACTCACGAATGGTAGGAAGTTGTGGAAAAATTCACCCACTGTTTCTTGTTTGAAGGAAATATAGAGCCAGTTACATAGGCATTGCGGGCCATCAGGAAGATATTATTCTTCCCAAATTTCCAGCAGACGGACGGGTAGTCGGTTCAATACCAGGGCATCCAACAAAAGGTGGCATGTCAAAATATTAATAGGGAGATGGGCGATGACAATCTGGAGGATCTCAGGCACCTTTATTTTGAAGAAACAGAGGGGGAGAGAGACATCAAATAAGAACCAACGATAGAAGGTATCGACCTGTTACCTCTTAGAACCAAGAAAGTAAATATTGGAACAGAAGACAAACATAAACTGGTCACAATTGGAGACTATTGGGACGAACAAACAACTAAGGAAATATTCAGTCTACTCAAGGAATACGAGGACTTGTTTCCTTCATCCGTAGCAGATCTAAAGGGCATAAAAGGAGATATAGGGGAAATGCGGATAACACTAAAGCCAGATGCAAGGCCTGTTAAAAATAGACCATATCGTCTGAACCCAAGGGTAAAGGAAAAGGTGAAAACGAAGATCGACAAAATGTTGAAAGCTGGCTTAATATTCCCAGTAGAGTAAGCAGAATGGGTAAGTCCCATTGTTATACAGAGCAAAAAGGAGAAATCGGAGATACGAGTCTGTGCAGATTACAGAAGTTTAAATAATTCTTGTATCCATGATCCATTCCCTACTCCATTCAGTGACGAAGTCCTCGACAACGTTGCAGGGAACGAGGCATACTCATTCACCGATGGCTTCTCAGGTTACCATCAGGTAAGAATAACAGAGGAGGACAAGAGAAAGACAACATTCACCACCGAATGGGGCTCTTTCGCATACAATGTGATGCCATTCAGACTAAATCATGCACCTGTAGTCTTCTCTCGCATTGTGATAGCTGCATTTCGAGAATACATCCACAAGTTCTTAGAAGTCTATATTGACAACTAGACTGTGTATAGCATACTAAAGGATCATGCGAGCCTATTGAGAGTAATGTTTGATAGGTGTCGACAATTGCAGCTCTCATTGAACCTGAATAAGTGTATATTTTCTGTTCCATTTGGAACACTGCTAGGGCATGTGGTATGTAATCAGGGTGTCTGTGTAGACCCGGCCAAGGTAGCAGTAATTGTCATCATGGAGGCACCAGAAACAGTGAAAAAACTAAGGTCAATGCTGGGCCACACTGGTTACTACCAGCGTTTCATTCGCAAATACGCCAAGGTAACAACGCCCTTAGAAAAACTATTGAAGAAATCAGAACAGTTCTAGTGGACGGACAGCTGCAAAACGGCCCTGGACACCCTAAAGGAGAAGCTGGCGAGTGCGCTAATACTAGTCCACCCAGACTAGGACAAGCAGTTCCATGTACACATTGATGCATCCGGCATCGCGCTCGGAGCGGTCTTGGCTCAACCTGGAGACACTTCTGTCGATCATCTGGTATATTTTTCGAGTCGCAAGTTATCAACAACTGAATGAAACTATACGACAACAGAGCGGGAGGCATTAGCAATGGTGTACTCTCTTCAAAAATTCCGCCACTACCTATTGGGAGGTAAGTTCAAAATTTTCACAAACCACTCAGCCTTGAAATACTTAGTCAACAAGCCAGTCTTAGAAGGCAGAATCTGCAGATGGCTCCTAATTTTCCAGGATTTCACCTTTGAAGTAATTATAAAGCCCTGAAGACTAAACGTAGGGCCTGATCACCTGTCCCGCTAGAGAATGGAGAAAATGGAGGATCTCTAGATGATCAGTTTCTAGATGCTAATCTTTTCAGAGTAGAAGCTATCCCAGACTACCTGAATGAGATAGAAGCCTATCTCATCACCGGGCAGTGTCCACAGGAGTACACTACGACACAGAAGAGAAACCTGGTAGTTTGAGCCGTGGAGTATCAGCTGATAGCAGGACACCTATACAAGATGGGGTTGGACCACGTACTTAGAAGATGTGTCCTGGACCACGAAAGGGAAGCTATACTATGGGAAAGCCACAGTGGTGTTGCGGGAGGAAATGTGGGAGCTAAACCAACAACACACAAGGTACTACAAGCAGGCTTATGGTGGCCAACAATACACAAGGACAACAAAGCATTTGTGCAGTAATGTGACATTTGTCAGCGGACAGGATGACCATCTCATAGGGATGAGCTTCCACTTCATCCAATAAAGGTATTGCAGTCATTCAAAAAGTGGGTAGTCGATTTTGTAGGACCAACTACACCAGCTGCAAGGTACTCAAAAGCAAGGTACATAATCACGGTGACAAAATACCTAACGCGCTGGGCAGAAGTTGCGCCAGTGAAGAACTGCATGACAGAAACTGCTGCTAGGTTTATATTTGAAAATATAATCAACTGATTTGGATGCCCGAAAATCTTGACCAGCGACCAGGGTACACATTTCATCAATGACAGCATTAAGTCCCTCCTAGAGGGCTTCATGATACAACATCATAAAAGCAGTCCATATCATCCGCAAGCAAATGGCACAGTGGAAGCATTAAACAAGATATTAGAGAAGGGACTGACGAATATATGCAACGCGCAACATGATGACTGGGATGAACGGATTCTAGCAACACTGTGGGCATACCGAACAACGGTAAAATGACTAAACAACCATATGCCATTTCAGCTTGTTTATGGAAAAGAAGCGGTAGTCCCAACGAAATTCATTGTACCAAACCTTCTAATTGCAATAAATCTAAAATTATTTGAAGAGGAATCCTTAAAAGAGTGATTACACCTAGAGCTACAAGAACTTGAAGAAGGACGATTTCTTGTGGAGTTTCACCAAACGGTAGAAAAGGAGAGGACAAGACTTTTCATATTGGGGAGAAAGTTCTACTCTATGAAAGCAAATTCTAGAAGTTCCCAGGAAAATTGCAGATGCATTGGCTGGGACCATTTCACGTCAGAGAAATCAAACAGTCAAGAGCAGTTTGATTGGCACAGTTGAATGACCAAGTTCTACAAGGATGGGTCAACGGTGCACGCCTAAAGCCCTACCATGAGTAAGTTAAAATTTCAGTCCCAATAACTCTCGCAACCGAGAGGAGTCGGTAGGGTAGATTAGAGTCAATAACTCTCTCGCACCTGAGATGAGCATAGTTAGGATTCACCATAGTAAAATAAATTTCAATTGAGTTGTGAAGACTGCAACATAACCAATAGTGGTCAGGGAGGGGTAGTGTCCAGCGTTTCATCCACGTTAGATAGGAAAGCGTGCCGAACATCAGCCCATCATCATTAAGCATAGTACCAGTGTCAGTCTGTAGGATCACCAAGATTTGGAAATAATTGCCATAATTAGCATCATCCATACTGTAATAAATTTTCCATAATTAGACATAACCACCAGCCGTCACATTTCCCCAAATCCCAAAACCACAGTCAGCAATTTCAGAACCCACCTCAGCAGCTAACTAATTGCACGATTGTAGCTGCGGGAGAAGCCAGGGAAACATTAATTAGTTAGGGGGTCTCATCAACCTCATCCATGCCGGTTACTTACATAACTTTCATGCAGAGAAGCGTGAGAATGCCAAAAAAATCTGAGTTAGAGTTAGAAACCTCCAAAAGAGCAAGGGAAGTTGAACGAGAACCAGAGGAGAGAAGGCGCCTGAAAGAAGAAATTCAGGGGAAAAGACAGAGAACTGTTCTGCAGGTATACCAACGATGAGCTAAAATGACAAGAGTAAGCCCAACGGTTGTGGAACAGGAGTTGGACAACAAAATTTAGAAAATGGAGTCCCTCATGGGAAAATATGACAGTGCGACCTTAATCGACGCAGACCTCACGTATTCCTTTGAGTTTCCTGCGCTAAAAAGGCAGGTATACATTGAGAATTATACAACAAAAGCAATAGGGGCAGCAGTAAGAGTCATGCCTGAGTTTAGGGGTATCCAGCAGTCCACGATAATGAATTTAAAAAACTTACTACTGTTTGGGATTACAGGTGCTGCGATGCAGTGCACAAAATTTCTGTTAAGCATGATTTAGAACGACTCTCTGTGGCTGGGAAAGGAAATCCCGATTCATGCCGAAGACATTCATAGGTTAACAAGACTGTCACAGGAAGGAAGGGACATATCTTCAACATTCCAAACTATATCTAAAAGGGCGAAGAAGTCAGGAGACACAAACTACTACGCCAAGTATGGCACTCGAAGAGGAGGAAAGGGAGCAAAGATTGAGTTAATTGACAGGCTGAAGATCAGGTTTTCTTGCTATCTCATTGCTAGCAAGACGATGAGGCATTATACAAAAAGGGAATGCACATTAGAAACAATTTCATTTGCAGAGCACTGTGTCCAAGGGACAAGGCTGAATTGGTGCTCCTTCCTGCTGAAGGAATTGTTCGAGGCATGCAAAGAAAACTATAAGAGAGCAACTGGGTTTATCTATGGGTATTTGATAATGGCGCTGAAAATGGAAAAAGAGAAACTATAGGAGCAACTGGAAATAGTGACCAGGGTTTTCAGGGAAGTGTGGCCTACAATAACGACCAACAACAATAAGTTACCAGAAGACATGCAGGAAACTGACGTAGTCGGGCGGGCGATCCACCTTAGGGTGGCATATTCAAATCTTCACCAGGAAAATGTGGAACTCAAGGCGGCATTGGCAGCCCGACCCGCATTTCCCGACCCAGCGGTTGTGTACTCAGCACAAATATCAAAGAGATAGGGCCAAGTAGCGAAAATGCAGGAAGTTCTGAGTACTGTAGCCAGAGAAGCATAATACCTACTTAAGGGTCTGCAATAATGCTCAACAACCCTTACCATGAAGGCACAACCGATCTCATCACAACTACAATAGTTCTCCAAGGAAATCTAGGAAGCAACAGACCCAACTAGACTAGACCAACTCTACGCCCAGGTGGATGTGTTAGAGGTCCAAATACAACAAATAGAGGAGACTTCAACGGCAGCCAAGCAGGCCATTCGGGATCTTCGTCAGACCATAAAACTCAGTGCACAAACGATGCAACAATTGGCTTCTGAGGCCGACACTCAGATTAGCACAGTGTTCGGTGCCTTGCCGCCGAATGCCGGGGAGGAAGCTGTCACAAAAATCACGGCTGAGACTGAAGAGTTAATGCAAGGGTGGAAACAGGCCATGGCAACCTTCCAAGAGCTCAAAGCTTCAGCTCTAACCAAGGTCCCAGAGTTGGGGCCCTTTTTTGGACAAACAAAAGGAGGTGCACAGCCAGAACAGGGCGCAAGGTCAAGCAGACAATTGACTCGGGGCGAGTCAATAGGATGTGGTCGGGTCCTGTTGGGGCCCTTATTTTGAAATTCAACATATTTTGAGTTGTGGTGAGTACGTGGCAGAACGCAACCTCAGTAGGCAGAAATGTGTCAAGGTTGCAAAGGAGCAGAGGACAGGTGTCGCGGCTGTTGCGGGAGCAAGCATAGATGGCGGAAGAGCGTGGAAGGAAACAAGCAGTGAACTCCCGATGAACAGAAAAACAAAAAAAAGACAGCCAAGCGAGAAGAAAGGAGGAATTGTCAGTCGCATTGGCAACAGAACAAATAGGCAGCCAACCAGTGGATAGGAAGGTTGGCGCAGATGGGAATAGGAAACAAGGAGCCGCAGGAGAGATCTGTCTGTGTTGCCCTATTCTCCACTCCTTTGTATTACTGTGTTTTCTCTCTGTCCAATAGAACGTATTGTATTCTGATCTGTTTATGCTCATGTAGCTGTGCCTTGTAATAGTTTTCCACTGACGGCTGATGATTAATATATTTAGGAGTGTTGTTCTGAGTATATGTTATGGGTTTGAATGAATGATGTTACAAGAACCTTTTAAAATTTTATTTACTCTAAGTATAACTATTTTCCTGAAAGGTATATGTTATGGAATGTTGTGTTATGGCTGTCTAATACTTTAGTTTAGCTTTGATTCAATTGTATGGATGTTTTCGGGATGATACCGATCTACTCCATATCACAGTAAGGTCGCAACATGCGTCGGGTGAGACTCTCTGCCCTTCGGAGTAGAGTGCAAATGCCAGCATGAAACTAGACTATGACGGAAAACCTTGTTGGCCTTTAAACCTGAACCCAGGTCTTCTCTGCGAGACCTGTTCTTTCGCCAATAGTTTTCCATTTGATTAAATATGTTCCAGTAATATTCGATAATTTCTTGTTCTGGAGGAGTAATCCTGGGGGGATTGGTAGGTGAGTGCGGAGGAAGCTTTACAACACTTTCCTGATCTGGGATACCGAGTATCTCTATCTTGATCACTCTTTTAGGGGATTTAGGCTATGAAGCTTCTATTTGTATTACATCTCTAGTTTCTCCTTCCCCTTCCTGTAAGTTGCAAGAACATCCCTCTCTTGAAGGGTCAATATCTATATGATTGGCAGTATGAAGGCTTAGTTTAGATCCTTCTGTCTCACTGTGAATCTCGGCATGGGCTGCAGACCGTGAGGCTGTCGCCTGAGGGAGCATGGTAGGACTTTGAATGGAAATAGTTCTGGGTCCTACGGATGCATGGGATTGAACTTTCCTAATGATTTCGTCTATATATGTTTTTCGTCCAAGGATCACTGGTCCCTTGGATTTTGGGGATTTTTGTGGATGATTTCGATTTGTATCTATCTTTTTCTTCCTAGTCATAAAACAAGAGCACCTATTCTACTAGTCTTTGCACAATTTGCTGAGAAGCAGGCTAGGGAGCGAGCGTTTTTCTTGCTGGTACGCAGATTCTTACCTCTTGTTTTTAATACCCAATTCTTCACAACAATAGAGAAAGATAAATAAATGACATCACTCTTAACACTCTTCCCCGGCAACGACGCCAAAAATGTCGGTTCACAAAGGTGGCTTATTATAGGCAACCTCTAATCTTCTCATTCAATCGTCAACCCAGAGTCAGTCTTATTATTTCAAGAGTGTAAGCACAATATATGAAAGTGAGATCGAATGATAGTTTCTCTATATTTCTTATGAAAATGATGATCTAATTCTTGAAGTTCAATCAACTCAAGGAGAAATGAAATGGTATAATGCAACTAACTACTCTATCTAGCTCAAAAGGAGAGAAACCTATAATTGAACAACATAATGATGAATTGAATAATAAATTTAATGAATTGAATAAAAACTTTAATGAATTGAACAAAAATCTGAATGAATTGAATTAGAAATTACTTATATAATTTTGCAATGGAATTCTCTTTGCAAACTAACTAATTGACATCTTTCTGTAATTAATCAACAATTGGACGCCTTATTGTACTGAGGGAAAAATATAATTCTTAGAGATAGATAACACTGAACAATAGTTACTCTAAGATTCATAAAGCGAATATAAAGGCATTGGAAGAAAATGAAAACATATAACAACGATAAAGCATTAATGTAAACTAGAAAGCACAAATGCTAAACTATTTGATGAAAGAGAAACTGTAACCTCATGCGTTTCTATTTTATCAAGTGGAAAGGTAATTCACAAACTGCATCAGGTAGCTGGACATAAATTCTGTAACTAACGCACAACATGGAAATTGGCGAGGAAACTCCCAGGGGCTGGGCCCAAATCACCAGAAGTTTTAACGCAATGAAAAACTCAAAAGATTATTATTCAAAACATCAAAACTCTTTATTAAATTGAAGGATAATACAGGGATAAAACTGAACAGTTCTATCCTGATACGTTGATTACAGAAGAAAATTTTGATTCAACTCCCCTATCTAGTTCATCCTTGGTCCTTTTAAAGGCATTTTCACGCAGTGGGACGCTATTTTCCAAACGACAGGCTGCTGGTTGTGGTTGTCATTTGGGTTCTCGGGGTTGGATATGTCTTTCTGCCTTCTGTCGGTTTTTGGGAGTCACTAGGATTCTGTGAGTCTCTATCTGTCAGCTATCTTTAATTTAACGTCAGTTCAAATTCTCTGCTTTCTTCTACACAGAGATACAATAAGTCAAATTTCTGTTATAAAACGTTCCGTTTTTCGTTAGCCCAATTGTCCTGATTTTCATAAATCTTCTTTTTCTTTATCATTAGGATGAGGAAGAATTCCTAAAAATGTATCACAATTTGAAGTAATCATAGGGTGAAAACATACCTTAATTCCGACCTAACACTCATAACCAACATAGTAACAAAAAAATACCATGGATACAACAACGATAAAATCCACATATAAATTAGTACATTCGCATACCAAATACAAAGGGAATGAATGGATCATTAATAAATGTAGAAACCAAACAGAGCTGGGACTTCCACATTCCACCTGAACATAGATTGGCTGAGCCAAATCTCTCTTCATCCAATCATTCTTGTGCCATATTCTAAGCGTTAATGTGGGACTCAAACTGAAATAACCAACCAGCGCATCCCGAGGCTAAATCACCTCACCCTCATCAATAGAAATAAAGCTTTACCGTGATCCATACTAGATCTCTAGGAAAACACAATAAACATATCATAACTGGAGTTACCGTGATCCACACCCGATAACTAAGTCAACACAAGCATGTATATCACCGAGTTCTCTCCACCTACACCATGAGGAATTTTCCTATCTCCTAGTCTCTCAAACTTTACCGCAACCCGTAGCTTGAATTAGGGGTCACTAGGCCCCAAACTGAGACATACTCTCCAGGATTTACCATATATCCCAAACCTAGGATTCCTCAGACTGATGGAGAACAAACCACCTCTAGGCTCTACCGTATATCCTGCCATTCACCGGTCAAGGATTCTTAGGCCCACTAAGGCAACACATTATCCGACTTTACCGCAACCCACATTTTGGTTCATGGGTTACTAGGCCATGTGTTATATCAATTCAGAGATCCACCCCACTCAGCTTCGAATCCATCCAATAATCCAACTAAACCAATACATGAGAACTCCACAACACCATGGCTCTCCGAAAATGGAAAGGCTAGGTTGAAAACATTGTTACACCTGGAAAAAACCCATGCCAAGATAGAAAATAACCACATGAAATACTATGCATTCCAGATATAGCAAGAAAAATACACATGCAATTCGATACCTTCCAAGAATCTTGCTATAGCTGCTTGATTCTTGCTCCTTGCTTACTTCCTTCTTCTTCCTGCTTTCTTGCCTTTCTTGGTCCAATACCAAAGTCCTCCAAGAAACTATAAATGTCCAAGAGTGAGAGAGAGAGAGAGAATCAACTCATCTCTACCTACCCATCATACTTTTCCTAACATTTTTTCTTCATTTGGGTGCATTTGGACTAGCAAACCCTTGACATCATTTTTTCTTTTGAGAGAAAAACTATCTACTTATACCCTTATATCATCCAAAGGCTCATATTACACTGATGAAATCTTTTATTCTCTACCTAATCTACTTATCTGTCAAGGTGAAACAGTTTGACAGATTTTCATTCTCTAATCTATCGACATAAAATTCAAAACATGACTAAATCAAGGTTAAGCGGTTTGATTGCCATGAATTGTGGCATTTTGGATAAGCTGCACATAATATTTATTTTTGCACAAAGTAAGACTAAAAACTGAGGGATATGATCTGGAACTTGTCATTCATCCCTCTCTTTTCTTTTTGGTTCAGATTTGATCTTCAGAACCAATATTCTTTCCTAACCTAATCTACTGATAAGCCAAGTTTAAACGGTTTGACAAATCTTCATTTTCTAACTTATCAACAGAAATTTAAAACATGTTCAATCATGATTAGGCTGTATGGCTGAAAAATGTTTCATCAAAAAGTAGTGGCATTTAGACTTGCACACTTTCAGAAATATTCATTTTGGTATGTGCCTTACCTCTCCTTTTATCTGCCCTCTTTTCTCTTTTTTTTCTTTTTCTCTCTTTTTTGTCAAAACAATCTAAAAATAAAAATATGGTCATAGTGTTGAGCTTATTTGCATACCTATCTATCATAATATAACTTGTATATGATATCTACATTAGGTGAAATCTCTTTTCCAATACAACCAATCAAGTAAGTGACCACATGATTGATTTTCTTTCAGCCTTTTAGGTATGCTGAAAAAAGAAAAAGCCCACTCCCATATTACTTGCTTTTGAACAACAATGCTCCACATTTTCTTTACACTCTGCAGCAAACTGTTGCTGGAATATTTCACTCCCTCTTTAAATGTCTCTAGGAAACCAGTAAAAGTGTCTTTGAATAATACCTGGCTATGAGGATTTAAACCATGAGCTTCCTCCAGGACCACTTCTTGTTCCATTTGGTTGTGCTTGGGATGCTTTTGAGAAATACACTCCAACTCTTCTTCATGATCATCTAACTTGGCAGCCTCATTACATACTACTGTGCTGTCTTTAAACAAACCTGATATGCTTTGATTTAATGGGCTAAATTCCGTGTGAAGGTCCTCATCAGAAGCATTCTATGAAAATAGGTCTTCTTGAGAAAGTAGTACAACATCAGTATCAATATGTTCTATAGTATCTATATGAGAAAATGCATCAGTGGATAGATTAACAGTGGAATAAATATAAATATCTTCTTTACATAAAAATTTGGAGGCTAGCTCTTCAAGGAGGAGATAAAAACTCTGCATTTTTTCATAAGCAAGCAACTGTCAGGAAAGTCAAAAATAATGTCACCATTATCAATGATGAGGACGGCCTCCCTCAAAAAACCCAAGCAGCCATCAAACAAACTACTTCAGCGTATTATCACTCTCTTTTAACGAAAATAAAGGAAACAGAGGATTACTCAAATCTCCTTCAGCACATGCCCAAAGGAATCATCAAAGAAACTAATACAGATTTGGCCAAAGAAATCACTGAAGAAGAAATACAAAGTGCCATCTGGACGCTTCAGCCAGATAAAGCTCCAGGCCCAGATGGCTTCCCAATCTGCTTCTATCGAACTTACTGGGGAACAATTAAAAAAGACCTCATCAAGATGTTAAGATGGACCCAACGAAAATGCAAAATAGGAGGATTTACCAATGCCACCCATCTTGCTCTCATTCCCAAAGAAAATCGACCCATGTCTTTTTCTCGTTTTCGACCCATATCATTATGTAATTCATCTTACAAAATCTTGACAAAAATTTTGGCCACACGCCTTAAGCCACTCCTTCCCTCCCTCATTTCTGAAAACCAAGGGGGTTTTTTGGCTAATAAACAAATCACGGACTCCATCCTTCTTGTCCAAGAGGCTATACATTCCAGTCAAACAAGAAATGAGAAAGGATTCATCTTAAAGTTAGACTTAGCCAATGCTTTTGACCGTGTCCGGCACTCCTTCCTTTTTGCCGTTCTTGAAAAAATGGGATTTGCTACATCCTTCATTAGCCTTATCAAAGCCTGCATCACAGGCCCGTGGATCTCCCCTCTTATTAATGGCAGACCTGGACCATCTTTCCAATCTACTCGAGGACTCAGACAAGGCTGTCCTCTTTCACCTTATCTATTTATTCTGATGGCGGACTCCTTCAGCAAAGCTCTGGATTTCAACCGTCGCATGGGCCTCATCATAGGAATTAAATTTGATAATGGAATCAAGAACATCAACCATTCTCAGTTTGCTGACGACACTCTTCTATTGGGGGGAGCTTCAAATATCATTGCCAGACGTTTCAAAGCTCTCCTAGATCAATACATGAGCTATTCCGGAGGCTTGATAAATTATCACAAGAGTTGTATTTATGGCTGGAATGCTTCGGCTCAAATCATTCACAGAATTGCAAATACCTTTGGAGTTCCTTGCAAGCTGGATTGGGAACACTTTACCTATCTGGGCATGCCAGTGACTGCTGGCAATCTAAAAGCTGCTGCTTGGGAAGTCATCATCGACAAAATGAAAAGGAAGATACAACAATGGGGCACCTCTTGGCTCAATCCAGCAGGGCGCCTCATCCTCCTTAAAGCAGGTCTCTCTTCTCTGCCTTTGTTTTTCTTCACACTCATGCAAGCCCCTGCCAGTTTCCATAATAGAATGGATGCTCTTCTTCGATTTTTTCTTTGGCAAGGAGGGAGAACAGACACAAAAAAATACAACTTGGTAAACTGGAAACAGGTTATTCAACCATATGAGAAGGGAGGTCTAGGAATCAGATCCCCTAAACTTCTAAACCTTGCCTTTGCTGGCAAGCTTGTCTGGAGATTCATTTCTGGCAAGAACGCATGGTGGAAGACAGTTCTAGAAAAAAAATACCTTGGCTTCCCAAGACATCAACTTTTGGAGCATGAACTGCCAAACAGAACGTGCACAAAGATCTGGAGGATGTGCAAGAAAGCTATCCCTCTTCTTGAACAGAACACCTCCAAAGTTCCCAAAGGCGGCAGCCACATCAGCATTGGAGATGATAAAATAATGGGGCAACAACCCATTGGTCAAAGACCTGGAACTCAGCAGATTTTAGATTTTCTTAATAGCAAAGGAATTCAAACTCTAGATCAGATCTCCCATTGGGACGCCCACTCTCATATCTGGAATGGCTGGATCTTTCCTCAAATACCTGCAGACATAGAAATCAGCCTTTTCACCCTGCAAGCCCATCTACATGGTATAGCTCCTTCTAATCACCTTGCTGTTGATGACTTTCGCTGGGATCCATCAGGCACCAGCTATACTATTAAAGCTGCCTACCAACAGATTTGCAGCAACAACTTTCCAATGTCTACATGGGCGCAGTGGAGATTAGTTTGGAAGGCAGAATCTCTTCCAAAAATCAAATTCTTTCTATGGACTCTTCTAAAAGGAAAAATCCTCACCGCTGAGAACCTCAGGAAGAGAGGAATAATAGGGCCTTCTCGCTGTCCAAATTGCAAATCTGATGAAGAGACAAGCCAACATCTCTTTATAAGCTGCCCTTATGCCATAGCTTGTTGGAAGGAAGCTTTCCTAAGTCACGATCCCCCTTGGGAGCCTAGCACTAGCATATCTGAAGCTCTGTACAAATGGAAAAAGAGCTACCCGTGGAGGAAAACAACAAACAATATTGCACGCAGGGTGTGGAATGCCTTGCCTTGTACGCTTCTATGGAACATCTGGTTGGCAAGAAACCGAATGATTTTCAAAGGTAAGGAAACCAACGTCAGAAAGCTTTTCAACAAAGCCTGGAGTCTCAATCTGGAAGCTCTATCTATGAACTGTCAAAGGCATTTAAACACGCTGGATCTTCATGTCGAAGAAAGAAACTATATAGGGTATCTCCTAGATAGAAACAACTCTTCTCAAAACAGAAACAATCTCAGTAGTGGAACCAACTCTAGATATAGCTGGAAAATCAGAATGAAAGAAGAGGAATTTGCACAGTGGCTCAGAAATTGTAACACTCATTATCTCTTTTTCGATGGTGCCTCCAAATCCAACCCAGGAATGGCTGGGGCTGGAGGACTCATCTGCAACGGCAATGGTGATGTAATTATGGACTACGAATGGGGATTGGGCTCTTTATCTAACAACAGAGCCGAAGCACTAGCACTCTACCAAGGCCTGCTCCAACTCCGGAAGCTTGGCATCAACACAGCTATAATACTTGGAGATTCAGCAATAGTAATTAGTTTGATGACAAGCAACAGGAAAGCTCCCAATGTGATTCTCCAGCAAGTCATTGGACGATGCCATGACATTGATCAACAGATGAACGGAAATCTCTTTTATCATGTTCTCCGAATCCTCAACAAAGAAGCTGACAAAAGGGCAAACAGAGCATGCACCCTTTCTGCTGGGAAGCTTCGCTACAATGGTTCAGATCATTTTCTTTTCCTGCCATGAACTCTGTTATACATCCCAATGTGTTCTACCCTCAGCAGATCCCAGTTTTTGGATTCTGCAAAACCTCACTGAGATCCTTTGCAAATTATCAAACTGCTTTCCTTCTTCTCATGGACATGACTCCTTTTGACCTAAACTCTGTTTTTTCATCCCTCACCACATTGATTCTTGCCCAAAACAGCCAGCGCATCATTTTAATTTCATCTTACAGGCCTACTGTCCTTGCTTTAACAGCGCCCCTGACCATTCAGCAAATTCTTTTTCTGGCAACTCAGACAGCCTTCTGTCCCTGTCACGCTGCTCAGCAAAAGAATGGCACAACGCAGCAATTTAAATTGGGTAAAAACAGAATTAGGCGGCAATCTCACCCTGCACACATTATTCAGCTATGAAATGCAAATTCGTTTTGTTATTATTCCAATTTGTGAGAATCTATACTACTACTTCACTGCATAATGTGAATCATCCGAGGAGCAAAAGAGGAACTGGAACAAAAAATAGCAAACGCTGTCATGTAACTCTGGAGCATCGTCTCCGCCATCGCCACCATGTAACTGGAGCTCTGTCTCCACCTTTTTTATGAATACCAAACAACAAACGAATTTGTATAAAAAAAAAAAAAAAAATTTGGAGGCTAGCTGTATGTTCAGGATCTGATTGATTTCTTCTTCAGTTAAAAGAGGAGGCATTTTTTGCTTTCTTTGGATAGAAACCCAGTTTCCCTCTTTCTCTTGTGAAGGCTGGTCATAAGGATGAAGGTCTTCTTGAGCCTCACACAGAAGAGGTGGTGAATCATCACTTGTCCCTTCAGAGAGATCCTGTGGATTTTCTTCCATTCCCTGATTGATTTCATCCTCAACCAACTCCTCTTGGTTGTTATGACAGTTAACTTGAGTATGAAAAGCATGAATTTCCTCTAATAGATCTTCAGGATGCCAATTTTCCAAATCTTCATCAATGTTCACAAGGTATTGTATGATATCTTCATATTGATCACAACAATTTCCAGCTAATGATAAATTGAATAATTTTCTTTATAATTCTCATAAAATACCTTGTGGAAATATTTTAAAGAAAACAAACTACCAGGGTCTAGGCCTTCATACCATTCCCTTAATTTACCTTCTAATGTCACCATGAAAATTTTCATGAGGCAGTCCTCATGCCATTCAACTTTTAACCTCCATGTATGTATATGAAATTTGATGAGATGTAACAAGGGGTCATCAAACTTTTCATCTTGAAACATAGGCAGGTTTGTGTCCCAATTTATTTTAGGCATTTTGTGGGGGAATCTAGGAATGTGATCTCCGTTCATTGGAGCACACCTGCGTTGTATCCTTGGATTCATCTTTGTCAATCAGTCGGAGGAAAGGGTTACTGCATCTTTATAACCAGTCTAGATTCTTCTACCAATTGAGTCTTTAGGCCTAATAAGAGTTGTGGAGTCACCAGGTGGAATATTTCAACTTTCTTGAGGCAGGCTGTTGTCCACCATAAACAACCAGATACCAATCTTGAGATGTTTTTGGATTTTCTGAGTTCTTTGTAGAACACTAAGATTTTTCAACAAGTGTTGTCCCCAACGGAGTCACCATTATGTTAGGTCCCTATAATTTGTCAGATTGGTAAGACCAAATAAACAGGGGTAACATCAAACCAACTTTGGAGTCCTAGGACCTATCCTTCTTGGAATCAGAGAGGGATCTCTCTATATATGTATAAAAGATATAACTAGATTGATTTAGGATGATGATTTTGGGCTAGTTAAAATGATAGGTATTGTTCGTTTTGTTTTTTTGGTTGCTTGTTAAGAAGAACAGATAGAGTAAGAGAAATTAAAACCATTGGGCTATGGAGTCTATGAAAGGTTTGAAGAGTATAACAACAAATCAAGGGTGTTCCACAGGGCAAGCTAACAAAGCCAAATGAATATTAATAGCTTATGTGAGTGTGAAGTGAACACTATGTTGTGAGTTTAGTAGCTAAAAGGGAAATTAAGAATCCTTTAACATGTACTAGAACAAGAAGAGTCTTTAAGATTACTTATTTTTGAGAAAGAACCAAAGGACAGGGCATACCATAAAATTATTTGGCTAGACTTAATCAAGTAAACTTTAAAACAACAATCCAACAAATCCTAGAGAGCAGGGAACTCCTAAATTCTCTAGCTATTCACTTTCAGACAAAGAAAACATTTATGATAACAAATCAATGATGATTAAAGAGCAGGGAACTCCTTAGTTCTTCAATAAAAATTCAAATGCCTTTGAAATTACTTTTCAGGATAGACCAAAGGACAGGGAAAACCATAAAATTCTTTAGCCAAACCCTAGTAAGTAAACTTCAAAGAAATCCTTGAGAACAACATTTCAAGCAGAACCAAAGGACATGGAAAATAATGAACTTCTCTGGCTGGACTCTACTGAGTTAATCTCAAGAAAACGAACTAGGTAGAAATGGAGAGCAGGGAACTCCTAAGTTCTCCAATCAGACTCAGCATAGGAAAACATTTAAACAACAGAAGCATACAAAATTAAGGTGCCTCTAACAACATATCTTAACCTAAATTTTATGTTCTGTTATAACAGAAATTGACGTACAAAATGGAAAGCAAAAGCCAACAAATAAAAAATTAGAATAACATCACCATTTAACAAAGTTCATGAATCCTGTAAATGTGCTTGTTCCATTGATATTTAGTCTAAAACAATTACAATGCTCCAAAGCCAAACTTCTTTACAACTCAGAGTCTATGAAGTATTCAGATCAACAACCAACCAAAAAAAAACATGAAGCATCCATGCAGTATTTATCTGCAAAATGAGGTGGTGATCCTAAGCTAGGGTTTCAGATTTGTATTTATTACAAAGTTAATGCATTTTTTACCTTTGAGACCATGAAAGGCCCAAGGAAAAATATCTAAGACTGATTCATTGTAATACTAACTCATAACTTAACTTCTAAGCTAACTTTGGAATATGTTTGACTTTAAGGCTTCTCAATAAATTTTACAATAACTCCTGGTAAGGGCACAACGCCAAGGTACAAGGGTGTAGTGCCAATGCAAACACGTAGTGCCAAGGCAGAAAAAATGGCTTGTCTTGCAGCCAACTTTTGAAGGCCTTCCTGATGTCCAAATGAGATCCCTGATGGCTCATTGGAAGGTATCTAAGTCTATTTTAGAAAATAAATTTAAATTTCTAAAATGGTGCCCATATTACCCGTCAAAAATCACTTCTCCCAAGACTGGTAAACGTGCAACACCAGGGTCAAAAAGAGGGCAGAAACATGATTTTTTGATGGTTTTTGGCCTTTTTGAGGGACCAGTTTTGCTCTAAATCTCTTGAAATTTTTTGAGGTTGATGTAATTGTCATTAGGAACATGAATATACTGACCATTTTCCATTTTTATGGCCCAAAAAAGAGCACAATTTCAGTGGCGTTGCGCATTTGGCACAATTTCTGCATGTCAAATTGTCAAAAAATAAAAATGTGCACAAAAGTGCCAAAATTGGAATTTTGCTTGCTGATCAAGGGTTAGAGGCCTGCAAGGAAACCTTAGCAAGAATATTGAGATTCTCTTTCTCCATTGACTCTGTCAAATCCCAAATCTTTGCATGGGCACGTTTAAGCTTGGCCCTTGCAATCCTGTTTATGATGGCATAATGTTTCGCCATCTTCCTCTGAATATAAGTGTCTCTCTTTGTCTTCTATAGTAGGCCCTCCAGATGCAATTTGGCTCTCTCAAGCCAAGAATATCTGCCCCCATCAAGCTCTATGGCAAACAACTCACATGCTTAAAGCAAGAAACAATGAGAGGAGAGGCCATAAGTTCTCTTGTGGTTATGGGTTCAAACCTATTTATTTACCCTTCTTTATGATCATGTCTTCTTGGCCTTTGCGCCTCAACACCACTATCTTCTCCCTCAGACATTTTAAACTTTGATTTATAAAAACCTAAGGTACAAGTGAAATGAGATGAGGGGAAGGGAATGAAATGACAACTTTGAAAAAATGAAGGGAATGAGTGAAAGGGAATGTGTGTAGGGACAAACTAGATGAATGAAAACCCTAAATCAATGTAATTACCCTTTCTGTGACTGATATTTCTTTTAGGAAGATGAAGCAAGGGTAAAACAGTGATCTCAAGCTAAAATTTAGGGTTCCCTTTATGGTTTCATTTCCATTCAATAATGAGTGATCAAATATCTTTAAAAATAGGGCTTATGTCATGTAATTACCACTTAAGAGTGCTTAGAGGACTTTGGAAAGAATTTTGGAGAAGTTTTAAACTTTTTTGGGCAGCTAGAAGACTTAGGAACCTTCTCTGGCTAAGCGTGCAATGCCTCTGCAAGGGCGTAACGCCAAGCTACAGGCACGCAATTCCTTCACAAAACACATTAAAATTCTCGGTCAAGGGCACAACACTAATCTCCTGGCGCGCAGTGCAGGTGCAAATGCACAGTGCCAAGTGCTGAACGCATATCGCCAAGGAATTTGGCCTGAATTCTGATAAAAAACTCACAAATTTTTTCTTTGCTGAATGCTTCTGATCTTTTGAAAGGAAAAAATGATTCTTTTGAAATGTAAAATGGGCTTTTATAGGCCTTTATATTTAATTTAACTTGAAAAACCCACTTTCTAATGTTTGAAGTCTTTTTCCTTTTCTCACTGATACTCTTTGACTATTTTTGTTTTGTAGGTTGCTGAAATCATGGAATTGGATTTTATTTTTCTCATTGAGGCTTGACATGTTCACTTTGATAGTTTTGGGATTTAATTATATATAGTAGCATCTTCAAAATATTCTGTAGTTTCCACCATAAAATTCAACTCACCTTTTCCACCTTCTCTAGCCACCTTTTTCAAATCTCTAAGTGCCTGCAGTTCTTTACAACAATCATCAGTGTTGTCTTCTAATTTCTCTATAGCCCTTTCAAGTTCATTCATTTCTGTCCAGTTCACCTTACCTCTTTTCCATATTCCATCAATATTTTTTGATAGACTTTCTTTATGTTTGGCCTTGTGTGCTTCCTCCATGTCATTTTCCTGCAAGTAATCACTACTTTGGCACTCAAATGGACTATCAAGTTTATAACCTATGTCATCTACAAGACCAAGTTGTTCCCCTTTCCCTTGCTGTACATTGTTTTCATTTAGGAGTAGACAGTCTACATCATTAGTACTTTCTACTGATAAATCTTCCAACACCTCTACAAAGTGCCAAAATTTGTCCCATTTTCCTCACTTGCAGGTTCTGAACCGAGAAAATAATCCTGCTTGGAAATTTTAGGTCCTTCTTGAATAACCATGTCTCAACATTCTATTATATCTGAGCCAGATTCTAGCAAAGGAAAATTCATGCCTGAAACATCCAAGGATTTTGGGGAGCCAGAAGAATGCTTGTCATAATCAATCCTTCTCATATGTGTGCTGACCTTATCGAAATGAAAGGATGACCTTGAAAAATGAAAAACCCTAATGACCTAATGGGAGTGATTTTTGACCTGATTTTGAATGAAATTCGACTTAAAAACTTTCAAGTGAAAAGAGCATTTCCAAAAGTGTTGTTATGCTCAAGGCGACATGGGAATGAGTTAGCAACAAGAAACCTTAGAGGGAGGGTGGATTTTATTGACAAGGGAAAATGGGGAAATGAGGTTTTATGGTAGGAAAGAAGGATGAAAATGAGAAGTATAAACCCATAATGAGTCTTTTAAGAGCAACAGGGTGACTTTGAGATGGAAAATTGATAGATAGGGAAAATGTTTTATGAAGATAATGAAGGCAGTGAGATTTCTGAAACTCAAGATATTCAAGGAATATTGTTTTCAAAAAACTATAACCATCCTATAGTCATCCAAAGATAGTGAAAAATACTGATGACTAACAATTTCCATGGACTTCATTACAGGTTTTTTGAGGACATAGAAGGAGCATGATTCCATCATGGTTGTGCTTGACAGGTTTTGCAAGTTAGCTTACTTCATTGTAGTGAAGTCTACTAATTCATCTAGTGAGGTAGCTCAGATATTCATCAAGGAGATAGTGAGGTTGCATGGTGTTCCCAAGAAGATCATATCAAGCAGAGATGCCAAGCACACTTCCATATTTTGGAAGGATTTTTTTTTCATGCTCAGGGATAGAATTAGATTTAGGCACATCTTATCATCTGTAGATAGATGGAAAAATAGAGAGGGTTAAAATTATTCTTTAGGATATTTTGAGGATGTGTTTCATGCATTAGAAGAGGAAGTGTGGGTGGGTATCTATATAAATTGCAAGAAATTTGCTACTACTAATGAAATCAAGAGACAAAAATTTCTTCTAATATTCTGTGAAAAGGAAAACACGTGATAGAAACACATGCAATCATCAAAATGTTGGGTATGTGTTATATTCGTTCCATGACTAGTCACGAGTGGGGGTGTCATAGGGGGGGCGAAAGCCCCCCTTGTATGTTGCTCTGGGCGTAGCAGGGTGGGCGACAACCCCCCCTGTTCGGGGTCCGGGGCTATGCCCCACGAAATTTTTTTTGGACCCTATTTTTTGGTGGGTGGACCGGCCCATGGTTTTGTGCATCGGTTTTGCACATGGTTTTGGGGCATGATGGTTTTCGACCCCTAGTGTTTTGTAGATCTGGTCAAGGGTACTACGGTTATTTTCTAATCCAGGGTTAATGGATTTGGGTTTATGTATGATTCAACATTTATATATATGTGTTGTAACACTAAAAGGAATATAATGAAAAATCAAGCTGGTCATCTCGATTTGGGATCCAGGGGAAAATATTTGTGTATATCTGTTTTATGTTTTATGCTCTCGCTATTGTTTATTTTTTGTTTTTAAGATGTGTTTGCAGATAATTTTTGTACAGGGTTAAAACCTACATTTGGTATTAAAGCAGTTTCGGCTTCAAGGGGATGCCTTTGGTGCTGAGGGGTTTTTTCTCGGGCCTGTGTTAGACCCTATTCAGTGGGAGATTTGCGGGATCGATTCTTGTGGTGAAAAGAAGATGGCGAGCAGTGGAAAGATAGAGATTGAGAAATTTAATGGTCAGAGTTTTGAGTTGTGGAAGCTCAATATGGAGGATCTGCTGGTGGATAAAGACCAGTGGATCATGGTAGATCTAGGTACTAAACCAATGGAAATGTCAGATGAAGACTGGAAAAAGTTGGATAAGAAGGCGAAGAGCACAATATGGTTGTGTGTCTCAAATTTGGTATTAGTGAATGTATCTGGGGAAGCTACAATGAAGAATTTGTGGGAAAAACTTGGGAATTTGTACCAATCTAAGTCTCTGGTGAATAAATTATTCTTGCGGAAAAATATGTATAACCTGAGGATGAAGGATGGAGACTCGGTGATAGAGAATCTGAACGCCTTCAATACTGTGGTAATTCAGCTGTCATCTGTTGATATTAAAATCTAAGATGAAGATAAGTTCATCAGTTTGTTGTTTTCTACCAGACTTGTGGGACAGTCTTGTTATTGCAATAGGTAGTAATGCAACTACCTTGAATTTTGATGACATTGTCTATAATATCCCAAAATAGGGAATTTCTACAACAATAAGAATATCTGAAGATATTATAAAGTTGGAGCTTTACCAGTCCATGAACATAGCAGTATAAAACAGCTCATAAGATGTAAAATAATGTCCAACCAACAAATGAATGATCATCAACAAGAATATGACCTATACACTCCTTCCAAAGTGGGGAAATGTAGCAATATAGGGCATAAAATAACTTCATAAAATAACGATATATATGTGAGAAATGGGACTTGGATCCCTTAGAATGTACAATATACAACTCACATCCAGAATTGGAGCAAAAAAAAAATTCTTGTAGCCAAGTTAAACAAATCTCCCCAAGTCAATACCTTTCAGAAAATCCCTAACCCCATGACTTGTGTACACATAAATTACTGAAGCATGTAGCAACGTTATTTTTATAAGGGTTTATGTAGAAAATAATGAGAAATAGCATATTTTGAGTTTACATTCATGAATGGTTGAGAAAATGGAGACCTCTCCCTTTTTATACAAAATGAGAATAACCCGGAAAGGGTTTTATGAAAGTAAAAGTATAGAATGATAAATCTGCAGATTTAGATCTGGAAAATGCAGTATACTACAGCTCTATATATATGTAGCTGAAAATGTACAAGAAAGAGAGGAGAGGCTTTATACAAGTCTTCAGGGAGAAGGGTTGGCCCTTCCTCCAAGAAACAAGCTCACAAATAAGGGCTTAACCCCTACTAATGCAACACTGAGTAAAATGACGCAGTTGCTTCAGAGAACTGCGCAGTAGATGATGGAGAATGCTTTGGCCACATGCCAAGATGTAAAAGATGCTCAGAAACCTCCTTTACAGATCTTGCAAAGAAAGGGAAGCTCCATCCTCTAAAAGATAAGCTCAAAAGATGGTGTTGTGAAACCTTCCACTACAACACCCTGCAACACAACACGATACTTTGTAGAAATAACACTATGGATGAAGGAGGATGCTTGGCCTCAAGCCTGAATGTGGAAAAATAAATTACAATGCTCCTCCAAGAGGCCTCTCAAGGAAGGAGAAGGATTCCTAAACAGGAGATCCTTGTGCTAAAGAGCACTACAACTCTGCTAAACAACAAGAGAATGCCAAACGGTCTAAATAGACAAAAATGAATAATATCCAAGCTAACCCAAAATGTTTTCCATCCTCTTCCTTATAAAATTTGTGAGCCTCCTCCCCTTGGGTCCCACCCATTAGGGTTTCCAACTCCACATGAGCAATCTCCCTCCAAAATTACACTGTACCTTCATCAAGGCCACTCCTCCATACTGTGCTGTTTGATTTGGTCAAGGTTGACCTCTTTAATCTACTTCATCCATTTTCACACTCAAGTGCCTTCAACCCATTTCTCAAATGTTTGTCTATGCTGATCCTCGTTCACACTCAACTAGTTACATTGATGATCTCCTCTTCTTCATGCATTCATGTTGACTTAGCCAAACTTGACTTTGTCAACAAGCAAAAGTCCCTTTTCACACATGAGGGTGTGAAATCCAACTACTATAATGATCCCCTTTCACAACAAGAGGGTTTTTATGCTGATTTCAGTTAAGTATGGGTCTCCTCCCCCATTTATTCATCTACTAAGTGCAAAAATAAAAAATTAATATTCCCCTTAGCTGCTTGCTAAAGTAGGAATATTACAGTCCTCCCCTCCCAAATGTTGCTTGTCCTCAAGAAACTGCAAGGATAGAACTGAAAAACTTCCTCCCAAGGCATGGAGTCTGAAATGTGTTTGGGAACTATTATCCCCATGTAAAACCTCCACCCCCAAGCTATCATCCATACAAGATGAGTCACCCTCCAACATGGCAACTCATGAAATATCTCCTCCACCCTCAGCTCCTGCAATGTGGGTGGGCTAAATAACTAAAAAAGGTAGACAAAATGGCCTACCCCACGCTGTGTTTCTCTCCACCCATAGTAAGTGTAGAGAACATGCTGATTTGTGGCTGCAACAAGGTTGCCCTCAAGTGGCAAGAAAAAGATTGGATCTCCAAATATCCTCTCTCCCATGTCAAGAATCATGCTGGCCCAAATCATCCCATCCAAAATGAATGGCACATCATCACCATTTGGCATCCAAATTAGAAAAGTGCTGAAGGTTACATGATACCAATGGTCTATCAAGTGGATACATCATATTTTTCCCAATTGCTGCTCTAGAATATCATGTGGAAAGTTGTCCTCCAACAAAGTACTAGCTGTGCATGAGTGCTCATCTACTATGGGGTAGTAAGCATCAATATATATCGGCTGTACATGATCAAATTAAAAATACACTTGCCCAAAGTCATGTATAGATGGGTTATTATCATTACAAAGGTTGGCCCTAAAGTGACCATGTAACCCAAGAATAATCTTGCTCTTATGTAGAGAAATGCACTGTCCATGAATGGTGAAAGGATACATATACTCAATGGAACAATCAGTAAGTATAGAAATGTATCTTTGCCATGCATATTGAGTAAACTAAAAGTGAGGTACCTGGATGAGCCCTCCCATGAGAATCCCCTCATGAAAATCTGCAAAAGGGAAGGATGCATATTCCCCTTGGAATACCCCATCAAAAGATACTTACTCCCAAGTGACAACGCTGTTGGCCTCAGTGTTAAGGCTCTTGTCACTCCATGACTTCCCTCTTTGACATACCACATGCCAAAGCCATCAACCAATATGCTACTATGTGAGAAGCTCTTCCTCCTATGTGGAAGCCTCTCCTTGTCCTCCAATGCTAAAGGGTAGCCACTTTGTGCCTTGAATGTGCCATACATTCCTCCTAAAACATCATGATGAGTATGGAGAAATTTCAGGCTATAATATCTCAATAATAACCCTAGAAACAAGGACTCTTGCTACCTTCTTGCATTATCAAAATGCAAATCATGGAGCAATAATACAATGATGGACATGTGAGATGTCTCATCAACAGATTACAAACCAACTCCCTCATGCATCATGGGGAAGTTATCCTTCCTCCCAGAACAATGTACATACATGAAATACATCTCAAACATAAATACATGTGAGCACATGAGACATATCTCAAACAAAGGTAAATACATGGACATAAGATTTGAAATATGATGTCCAAACTCTCTCCTTAATAGCCACAACAACCATGCCTTATTCTTATGCATCCTATCATTGAGACATAAGGCATGAGATAAGGAAATATGAACCTTTGGGTAGTGGCCATACTCACCCAAAAGCAACCAACCGTGCCATGATTCTTGCTGGCCTGTATCATAGATCTGAAAGGGGTTTGAAAACCTCTTGCTCCACACTGCCATCCATTCATCCCAATGCAGGTGATGGATCTCATTATGAAAATATTTGGTGTCCTCCCATGGTAGGACACCAATCTCCTAAAGTATTTGAAGAAATTTTCACTTCATGAAATGTTGAAGTGCACCTCCAATGGGATCTCCCGATGAGACCTCCTCCTCATGCATGACCTTCCAAAACCAAACAGGCCTTGGATCTATTGCAAGTAGAGGTATCTCTTTGAGCTGTGGCATGCTCATTGAGAGAGTGTCATCTAAAGAGGAGAAAAAGTTTCTCATCTAAAGATGTATACTCTTTGACATCTCTTCCTCCATGGCTTCCGGAATGAAGCTGTTATCTGAATTCTCCCATGAGGAATGGGTCCTCCTTTCTCTACTACTTCTCTTGGACAGTGCAGTGAAATCTTGCTGCTCTAAATTAGCAGTAAGTGATGATCCTAGGTCATACAATAACAAATTTACACAATCTTTTGAAATATTTGCTACAATAATAGAAAGTGGAAATGCAATCATACCTTGCTGGGCTTTGGGAACACCTTGCATGGCTGCAAGAGTTCTTTCCTCCACTATGTTGGCTTCCTCAACTACTGATGTTGAAGGCTTCTCCTCCAAGGTTGTGACAGTGCTTGTTAGTATGAATCTTTCGTCGAGAAAAGACCAATTTAGCTACGCATAAAAAATAGCCCTAACATCAATTATGGTTGCCAATATCTTTAAATCTATAGTTAGTTGATCCAAATAAAGCTGTACAAATCCAGATCTATGCATAAAAGACCTTAAGCAGTGAAAATGAAATGTAGCTCAATGCATCCAATAGATAAGACAAGAACAATATATTTGAAAGAATTTTTATATTAAAGGGGCACCTGAGAGGAAAATAAGAAAGGTGTTTCCAATTCTCCTCAATGGGATGGGTTCTTGAAAGTCCTCCGCATTTCAGATCTAAAATTTCTCTCTCTTGTTGGTGTAGAAAACCCAGACAAACATAGAACTCAAAGGGAGCTCAAAAAGCAAATGATGGAGAATGTGACAATGATAATGGCTCAAAGTCAGACCAAAAGTATAGATCCAGAGTGATCTAATGCAATGAAAGGTGACCAATGAATGGGAAAAACCCTTCTATTTATAGCAAAATATTAGGGCGGTCTAGAACTTGGTGCATGAATAAAATATTATTAATCAAATTCTAGAACCACCTTTTAGGAATATTTTATTATATTTGTTGGAGGGAAAATGATTTTTGACTTGGGTCAATTCCTTTATTTATAAATAATAAATAAATAAATGATTTATTTATTATTTTATGGAAATGGTGTAAATATAATTAAATAAATAATGATTTATTTAATTATTTATAAATGATTTAGTCAAATTTAACTAGGAATATTATTTAAATAAGGATTAAATAACTTATTCCTAGAAAATAATCAAATAAATAAGGATTTATTTAATTGATTTCCTTGTTTTGGGTTAAATATGACCAGGAATAATAATTAAATTGATGTTTAACTAATTATTCCTTGAGGAAATATAAACAAATATAGATTTGTTTATTATTTCCTTTTGGGGTTTCCTGTTTAGACCATAAACAACTTAATAAAAGTATTTTATTAGGTTATTTTACATAGTGAAAGAAATTTTACTGAGGGTAAAATTGGTTTTACATGGTGTACTTGGGTCCATCTAATGATAATAGGTTAGATGACCAAAAAATGGTGTAACAGTGCTGATACAAATCTCCTCAAGAGGTGATGAGGGCTCCTCCCTCTCTTATTTTTTTTCATCAAATCTCTTGATCACCTTTTGAGTGAAATCTACAAGAGTATATACTCTTGCATGACTTATGTGATTGAACCACCAAGTGCTTGCTCTGCCCTTCATGTGCAGCACTGCAATCTCTACTGCTTCTCTTTCTACCATTGGATGCAGTAGGAAGAATGCTGCAAGTCTTCTTGTCCAAGTCCTTGCTGAAGATGATCCATCAAATGTAGACAATAGAAACCTATTTCCCTTAATTATTATTGTGCTTCAAGGTATCCTTTCTTCCTCCAGTTGAGTGAACTGAGGGAAGGCTAGAGTCTCCTTGAAGACTCTAGGTTGAGACTTGTACTCAACAAGGTATTCACTTAGAATCTGATGTTCCAAGTGTCTTCCATGCTTCTGGTCTTATACTTTGTGAGAATATCAAGTGCATGGTCATTCCTCTTCTTGAAACCCTCTAGGAGTTTCTCGGCATCTCTTCTCCTTCATAAGCTTAACCTCCTGGGAGAGGTTATTTCTGGATCTGAAAAGTGATGAGAGTAAAATCATCCTCTCCATAATTTTGATCTTGCTCCTTCTGATAGTTGGAACTCACAGGCTGAGCCAAAGATCATGCTTTAATACCACTGTAATATCCCAAAATAGGGAATTTCTACAACAATAAGAATATCTAAAGATATTCTAAAGTTGGAGCTTTAGCAGTCCATGAACATAGCAGTATAAATTAGCTCATAAGATGTAAAATAACATCCAACCAGAAAATGAATGATCATCAACAAGAATATGACCTATACACTCCTTCCAAAGTGGGGAAATGCAGCAATATAGGGCATAAAACGGTCATCTTCAAAAAATAACGCTATATATGTGAGAAATGGGACTTGGATCCCTTAGAATATAAAATATACAACTCACATGCAGAATTGGAGCAAAAACAAATGCTTCTAGCCAAGTTAAACCGATCTCCCCAAGTCAATACCTCTCAAAAAAGCCCTAACCCCATGACTTGTGTACACAGAAAGTACTGAAGCATGTAGCAACGTTATTTTTATAAGGGTTTATGCAAAAATAATGAGAAATAGTAGATCTAGATTTTACATTCATGAATGGCTAAGAAAATGGAGACCTCTCCATTTTTATACAAAATGAGAATAACCCGGCAAGGGTTTCATGAAAGTACAAGTATAGAATGACAGATCTGCAAATCTAGATCTGGAAAATGAAATATATTGTAGCTATGTATATGTGTAGCTGAAAATGTACAAGAAAGAGAGGAGAGGCTTTATACAAGTCTCCAGGGAGAAGAGTTGGCCCTTCCTCTAAGAAACAAGCTCACAAACAAGGGCTTAACACCTGCTAATGCAACACTGATTAAAATGATGCAGTTCCTTCAGAGAACTGTGCATTAGATGATGGAGAATTATTTGGCCACATGCCAAGATGTACAATATGATTATAAACCTCCTTTACAGATCTTGCAAAGAAAGGGAAGCTCCTTCCTCTAAAAGATAAGCTCAGAAGATGGTGTTGTGAAACCTTCCACTGCAACACCCTTCAAAATAGCACAATAATTTTTAGAAATAAAACTTTGGCTGAAGGAGGATGCTTGGCCTCAAGCCTGAATGTGGAAAACTGAAGTAAAATGCTTCTCCAAGGGGCCTCTCAAGGAAGGAGAAGGATTCCTAAACAGGAGATCCTTGTGCTAAAGAGCACTGCAGCTCTGCTAAACAGCAAGAGAATGTCAAACAGTCTAAATAGACCAAAATGAATAATATCCAAGCTAACCCAAAATTGCTACCATACTCTTCCTTATAAACTTTGTGAGCCTCCTCCCCTTGGGTCCCACCCATTAGGGTTTCCAACTCCACATGAGCAATCTCCCTCCAAAATTATGTTGTACCTTCATCAAGGCCACTCCTCCATACTGCGCTGTTTGATTTGGTCAAGGTTGAACTCTTCAATCTGCTTCATCCCTTTTCACACTCAAGTGCCTTCAACCCAACTCTCAAATGCTTGTCTATGCTGATCCTTGTTCACACTGAACTAGTTACATTGATGATCTCCTCTTCTTCATGCATGCATGTTGACTTAGTCAAACTTGACTTTGTCCACAAGCAAAAGTCCCTTTTCACACATGAGGGTGTGAAATCCAGCTACTATAATGATCCCCTTTCACACTAAGAGGGTTTTTATGCTGATTTCAGTTAAGTATGGGTCTCCTCCCCCATTTATTCATCTACTAAGTGAAAAAATAAAAAATTAATATTCCCCTTAGCTGCTTGCTAAAGTAGGAATATTACATTGTCTCAACCTTGTTGTCGGAGGAAATGAGATAGAGAAATATGGAGGGTCAGAATGGAGATGCCTTATCTGTACGAGGAAGGTCCCAGAACAAAAACAAGAATAAGGTTTCGAGTGGGAGATCTAAATCTATAGGGAGATCTAAATCTCCTGGAATGTTTGTAAAGGTGTGCTGGAAATGCAGAAAAGAAGGGCACTACAAAAAGGACTGCAGATCTAAAGCTCCTGAGAAAGGAAATGGATCTGATGATGCTCCTTCTGCAGAGGCAAAAACCACCTTGGATGAAGCCGGGGATGTGTATTTGGCTTCTTCAAATACACATGTAGATCATGAGTCATGGTTGATTGACTCGGGTGCATCCTTTCACTTCACTCCCCATAGGGAGTGGTTCTGCGAGTATGAGAAATATGATGGTGGTGATGTCTTCCTAGGGGATGATAGGAAGGCCATAATCATTGGACGTGGAAAGGTCAAGCTGAAGCTGCAAGGTGGAAGGATTAGAACACTTCCTGGTGTTCTGCATATTCCTGCATTGGCCAGAAATCTGATTTATGTAAGCAAGATGGATGATGCAGGTGTAAAAACAGTGTTCGAGAAAGATGCCTGCAAGATGGTTCGGGGAGCACTGGTATTAATGCGGGGAGTTTGGATTGGAACTCTGTACAAGCTACAAGGTAGCACTGTTATTGATGGGTGTAACAGTTTTGTGGTTCCTGAAAGTGGAGCGGAAAGCCTAGCTGTCTCTGGAGAAAAGACCATGCTATGGCATCAAAGGCTTGGACATATTGGAGAGAAGGACCTTCGGATACTGCATAGAAATGGTATGGTAGAAGGTATGTCTAATTTCTCTCTGGATTTTGATTTCTGTGAACATTGTGTATATGGGAAGCAGAATCGGGTGAGTTTTCCTTCTGGTGCTAAGAGGGAGAACAAGATATTAGAACTTGTGCACAGTGATGTGTTTGGACCTGTGTCAGTTCCATCACTGGGAAAGTTTGTGTACTATGTTTCATTCATAGATGACTTCTCAAGGAATACATGGATATATTTCTTGAGGAAGAAATCTAAATTCTTTGACAGATTTAAAGAATTTAAGGCTCTGGTGGAAAACCAGACAGAGAAGAAGATAAAGGCGCTGAGGACAGATAATGGTGGGGAGTTCTGCAAGAAGGAATTTGAAGAGTTTTGTAAGAAGTGTGGTATAGCATGGTAGAAGACTACTCCATACACACCTCAGCAAAATGGAGTTGCAGAAAGAATGAACAGAACAGTAATGGAAAAGGCAAGAAGCATGCTCAGTGGTACCAGGTTAGGACAAGAATTCTAGGCAGAGGAAGTGGAGACTGCATGTTACTTAGTTAACAGATCACCTTCATCAGCGTTGGAGGATAAGACTCCACATGAGGTATGGACTGGTAAGAAACCCTCTCTTTCACATCTAAGGGAATTTGGATGTGATGCATATGTACATGTTCCAAAGGAGAAAAGGACCAAGTTGGATAATAAATCTGAAAGGTGCATCTTTATTGGGTATAATGATGGTTTAAAGGGTTACAAGCTTTGGAACCCAGAAACAAGGAAGGTTGTGTACAGCCGAGATGTGGTGTTTAGAGAAGTGAAAGATGTTGTTAAACATGAAGTCCTACCAAAGGAACCCGAGAAGATAGAGTTTGAGCTAAAGGAGGATGAATCAGACTCTACAATAGAAGAAGACTCAGAAGATGAAGAGCCACAAACTCCAGCTTTGAGAAGATCAGTTCGGGAAAGAAGGCAACCAGAAAGGTATAGTCCATCTGCTTTTTGTTCAGGTTTTGCCTTAACTATAACTAATGATGATCCCAGAACTTTGAGGGAGGAAGTAGATTCAGAGGATGGAAAACTCTGGAAGGAGGCCATGGTTAGTGAAATGGCATCCTTGCATAAAAATGAGGCATGGGATCTGGGTGAGTTGCCCTACTGAAGGAAGCCCATAAGGAGAAAATGGTGTTTAAGAAGAAGATGAATGAAGAAGTGAAGGTGGAGAAATAAAAAGCTTGGTTGGTAGCAAAGGTTATTCCCAGGGCCGGGAATTGATTTTGGTGATATTTTTTCTCCCGATGCCAAATTACTTCTATTAGATTACTTAGTCCGTTGGCCGCCGCATTTTATTTTGAGGTAGAAATCGTATGGATGTGAAGACAACATTTCGCACGGGATCTAGAAGAGGAGATCTACATGAAACAAATCCCAAAGGCTTTATGGAGAAAGGAAGAAAGAACCGGTATGCAAGTTAAAGAAGTCTCTGTATGGGTTAAAACAATCACCAAGGATGTGGTATCAAAAATTTGATACCTATAAACGGGGACTTGGCTTCACTAGAAGTAAGGAGGATCGCTATGTTTATTTCAAATTAATTCGTGACCATGTTATTTATTTGGTCTTGTATGTGGATGATATGTTTTTTATTGGAAATGACAAAGAAATTATCCAAAATTTGAAGACCCAAATTTTCTCCAAATTCGACATGAAGGATCTTGGTGCTGCAAACTATATTTTGGGAATGGAAATTAAGAGAGATCGGGCAAAGAGGAAGCTCTGGTTAAACCAGAGGAAGTATGTCGAGACTATATTGTAGAGGTTAAATATGCAGGATAGTAAACCGGCGAATGTTCCGATTCTTTTAGGTGTAAAGCTGTCTATTGAACAATGTCCCAAGACACAAGAAGAAGAGGAGGATATGTCCCGTGTTCCATATGAAAGTGCAGTGGGTAGTCTGATGTATGCAATGGTCTGTAATAGACCAGACATTGCACATGCAATGGGAGTATTGAGCAAGTTTATGTCAAACCGAGGGAAGGAGCATCGGACAATAGTGAAGCAGGTTTTCAGATATTTGTGTGGCACTAGTGATTATGGCTTGTGCTACTAGGGAAGACCAGGATTGGAAAGAGTGTTGGACATTCATGGTTTTGTTGATGCAGAATGGGTTGGAGATCTGGACCAAAGAAGATCTACAAGTGGGTATGTGTTTTTCCTATTTTGAGGTGTAGTCAGTTGGATGAGTAAAAGACAGTCTGTAGTGGCTCTTTCAACTATAGAGGCAGAATACATAGCAGCTACTCATGCAAGCAAGGAAGCAGTTTGGTTGTAGATATTGTGTTCAAGTATGGGGTTGGTGCAACAAGTTCTAAGGATAGACTATGATAGCCAAAGTGCAATTTTCTTGGCTAAGAACCCTGCTTATCATTCAAAGACAAAGCACATTGATGTTCAATATCACGTTTTGAGATATATGGTTGAGGCTAAAAGGGTGTTGCTGGTAAAGGTGGACACTTTGAAGAATGTTGCAGATGCATTGACGAAGTCTGTGAGCACTCAAAAGTTCTCTTGGTGTAGAGAAACAATGGATGTTGCAAAGTTGGGCTAATGACTAAGCTCTCCTGTGGCCCCCTCCGGAAAGAAAATACCAAATGGGAGAATGTTGGGTATGTGTTATATTCTTTCCACGACTAGTCACGTGCGGGTGGGGGAAGCTCCCCCTGTATGATGCGCCGGGCATAACATGGGGGAAATAGCCCCCCCTATTTGGGGTCCGGGGCAGCGCCTTGGGAAATTTTTTTTGAACCCTATTTTTCGGTGGGCGGACCCGCCCATGGTTTTGTGCATGGGTTTTGCATATGGTTTTTGGGCATGAAGGTTTTTGACCCCTGTTATTTTGTAGATCCGGTCAAGGGAACTACGATTATGTTCTAATCCATGGTTAATGGATTGGGATTTATGTATGCTTCGGCATGTATATATATGTGTTGTAACACTAAAAGGAATATAATGAAAAATCAAGCTAGTCGTCTCGATTTGGGATCCAAGCGAAAATCTCTGTGTATATCTGTTTTATGTTTTATGCTCTCGCTATTGTTTATTTTCTGTTTTTAAGATTCATTTGCAGATAATTTATGTACAGGGTTAAAACCTACATTTGTTATCAGATCAGTTTTGGCTTCAAGGGGACGCCTTTGCTGCTGAGGGATTTTTTTTTCATGCTCGGGGATAGAATTAGATTTAAGCACATCTTATCATCTATAGATAGATGGAAAAATAGAGAGGGTTAAAATTATTCTTTATGATATTTTGAGGATGTGTTTCATGCATTAGAAGAGGAAGTGGGGGTGGGTATCTATATAAATTGCAAGAAATTTGCTACTACTAATGAAATAAAGAAACAAAAATTTCTTCTACTATTATGCGAAAAGGAAAACACGTGATAGAAACAAATGCAATCATCAAAACACAAGGAACAAAATGATTTTACAAGGGAATCCAACTAGGAAAACCCCCTTTGTTGCTTTTCGATTATTCAGATGAGAAAGAGAAAAAATTATAATTTCTTAATTCAAATTTGAAGTACACCATGCACTGTAAAATTGTTATCCCACTTCTTAACCTACTTCCAATTCAAGCCTCGACCAACCTCCTATTTCCTTGTGCAATCTTGGAGGAAATAATCTCCTAAAATATAGGGAAATTCCCTATTTCCTTGGACAAATCCAAAGGGAATTGATGACCTACTCAATGAAAAATAATTGTACACTCAACAATATCTAATTATAAATATAAATGTTCCTTTTCCATCCACTCAAATATGAAATTATAATTCCATGCATGAATGGGCCTATTTTTAGTTGAATGACTATTTAATAGAGAGACTAGTGAGTTAAAAATAGTCATAACTACTCAACTGACCTTCAAATGAATCAACTAATGACTAGAGTTCAGTTAACTGAGTTCAACTAATAATAAATCAACTAAATTTCTAGATCTTAGCCATCAACTCATGCAAAACTCTACTTCTATCCTACAAACTCAAATTTACTGACTTAACTGGTAGACAACGCCATGTCACTCTAGCTAACATCAATCCAAGTCATCTTGCTGATATGGATAATCAAATTTTCTTCATTTGACTAAAGCACTAGTAAAATGAAGCATTTTCTTGCTACAATTTCAACACCCCCTCTTAGCAGGAAAAGGGTTTTGCAAAACCCCAATCCTTCTCTTATAGGAATGTACTGTAACAAGACTCCCTCTCACTGTTTTTGTTGCTACTGCAACAACTACAACTAAGAAGCATCCAAAATACTGAATCAATTGTGTCTTTGAGATGCAACTGTTTCCTGAGCATCTGAATGCTACTAGTTTATGCATTTTCCATTGGGAAATATACATTTTTGTTGACTCTACTACCGAGCTTCTTGATTTTCTATCAACACTGATTTGTGATCCTCAATATCTGACTGCTCCAACTGATATTGATCCTCCTGCTACTAAATATTGTGGGACCTTGTAGTAAGGGTAATGATCCATGAGAAGAGTATACTACAAATATTACTCATATCCTATCGATCCTTCCCAAACATTTTCAACCCTGGGACTAAGGCTCTACATCACCCCATCTACATGCATGGTGAAATATACCTCTAGCTTGTAGATATTTTTCACTCTAGCTCTAATATGTTTCACTTTTCTAGTAGAAACATGCTTCAGAAAAAAATTCCCTTACTGAAAACCACATCATAACCTTTTTCCTACAATACAACTACATAAATCATTTTTTTCTCCAGCCCAGGCACATACATTACAGTTTTCAATTGAATATGGGATCTTGACTCCCGCTTAAATGTGATAGTGCCAATCCATTTGGTAGTATACCTTCCATCATATCCAAGATATATATGTAATTATAGGTGGTTCTCTTCTAGGCTACTGAAGAACCCCTTACTTCCTGTCATATGATATGAGGCACCAGAATCTAGGTACCATTCACTCCCTCTTCAAGTGCTTTCCATGCAATCAATGGGGGTGAAATCAAACTCGAATTGTGATGCAAGAGCAACTCCTCCTATTGTTTTTGTAGGCTCCTTATTGGATTTCATGTGAGAACACTTGGTTGCATAGTGTCCATATTCATAAAAGTGAACATTTTTTATTTTTTGAGGTCCTTCTTATTGCCATTATTATGGCTGGATTTTGCCTCGCCTTGGGCCTTAATGACTTTAGCCTTCTTTCCTTTTCCAACTATATTTAATTCTTCTTCCTCATCCGCAATGGATGTGACATCATCTCTAGTGTTTCTTTTGAACTCCTCCTGCACTAAATCAAACCGAAGTCTCTCCAAATCTAGTAGCTTATCTCTGCCATTAACTGAATCCTAATATGTGTTCTTGGATTTCAGAAGGCCAAGGTGTGATAAGATCATAATGATGTCACATTTTCTCCTACTCCTCCAAGTTCATCTCTAACATGAGTGAATTAGGTTAGGTATTGTGGAATGGTTTCATTTTTCTGCATTCAAACGCTCCTAAGTTTATCTTTCAATTCCAATTTCCTAGCATTTTTGTTGCTCTAGAAGAGATCTGTGAAAGTTTTACACATTACGAAAGGAGTCTCCTTTCCATGCAAGTTTGAAACCACATGATCTATGGCATCCTCTATAATAATCCTCTTGCCTCTTGTTATGTCTTTCTTCCACTGAGAAAGTGCTTGTGAATATGATGTTGTTGGTTTGGGAATATTATTTAGTGTATATTACCATACTCCATTGTCATCCAAGACAACTTCCATCCTATCTTTCCAAGCACAAAAATTATAGGTTCCCTCCAATGCATATTCCATCCTCAATTCGTTGAAGGAATTTTTTCCTGCATTGAATAGAATTTGCACCAAAAAATCTGCAAATCGAAATTTCTCTGAGAGAATATTTAGGAAAAATTTTCTATGTAGTCTTCCATAGCTCTTATACCACGTGTAAATTGAAATAAATTTTCTATTTCTAATGAAATAAAACTAAAATCAAGAGACATAAATTACTTCTACTATTATGCCGAAAAGAAAAGACAAGATAGAAACACATGCAATAACACGCAACCATCAAAATACAAGGAACATAATTATTTTATAGGGGAACTAAACTAGGAAAAAATCCTTTTTTTCTTTGCATTAATTTAGATGAGAAAGTAAAACAATTACAATATCTTGCTTCAACTCTGAATCACACCTTGTATTGTAAAATTGTTCTCTTGATTCTTAACCCGCTCTAGCCAAAACTTAGTCAATTCAAGCCTTAGACAACCTCCTATTTCCTTGTGCAATATTGGAGGAATTAAGCTTGTAAAATATAGATAAATTCCCTATTTCATTACGCAAATACGACTGGAATTGATCACCTTATCAATGAAAAATAATTGTACACCCAACAATATAAAATTATAAATACAAATATGTCTTTTCCATCCATTCAACTAGGCAATTCGAATTCCATGCATGGATGGGTCTATTTTTAGTTGATTGAATAGTTAACTAACAGATCGATGAGTTGACAACAGTCATAACTACTCAATTGACCTTCAACTAACTCAACTAATGATTAGATCTTAGTTAATTGAGTGCAACTAACAATAACTCAACTAGATTTCTAGATCTTTGCAATCAACTCATGCACAACTCTAATTCTAGCATATAAACTTGAATTTACTAGCTGAAATAGTAGACAAGGCCACGTCACTCTAGCTAGTTGAAATCCAAGTCATCCTGTTGATGTGGAAAATCAAATTTTCTCCATTTGAATAAGGCACCAGTAAAATGAATCCTTTTGTTCTTACAATTTCAACAGTATCTTACATTTTTATATTTTTCATATAATAATGGGTATTGGGAATCCTTGAATATGATTCCATTTAAAGCTCTTTATGGGCGGAGTTGTAATACTCCTATCAGTTGGAGTGATCTAGGTAACAGGGTGTTGATGGGACTGGATATGTTGGTTGACATGGAGCAGGAGATGCAGGTTATTAGAAGGAATTTAAAGGCAGCACGAGATAGACATAAGAGTTATGTATATCATCATATATCATTGAAGGAGTTTAAAGTTAAGGAGCATATGTACTTGCGCATAAAACCCAAGAGTATCTCCTTGAGAATTAGGACATGTGCCAATTTGGAACCATGGTATTGTGGGCCTTTTGAGATCCTTGAGAGGATTGGACCAGTGGCCTACCGACTTGCACTACCTCCAAAAAGTAAATTCCATGATGTTTTCCATGTTTCATTGCTTAATATATATGTCCAAGATATTGATCATGTGATTGATTGGTTTGTATTGTAGGGATAGTTCCATCCAAAGCCTCAGTGCATTTTGTAGCGAAAACAACTAATGCTCCAAAACTAAGCAATAGTGAAAGTTAAAGTGTAGTGGAAGCATTTTGGGCTATGTGAAGCTACATGGGAGATGGTTGATTAGATGGGGGAATTGTATCCTTCCTTATTTTTTTTTTGAGCATATGTGTTGTGTGTGTGTGTGTGTGTTGTAAATACTTCAATGATTCATCTTATAAAGATCCAATAAGTAGTATGTTGTAAATATGGCAGCGAGTTGTGTTATAAATATCTAATCAGCAGCATGATTGTCATGATTTTTTCATCAATTTGGTATGTCATAAATACTGCATTGAGTTGTGATATAAAGCTTCATAAGCGGTATGTTTTTTTGTTCATAAGTGTCATTGAACATCGAGGACGGTGTTCCCCAAATAGGGAGGGATTTGTAACAACCCTTGGTTGACTTTCCATGTAATTA